>CM075020.1:3484683-3495791 GCA_037576675.1 Pangasius sanitwongsei | reverse complement strand
TTCATGGAGCTCGCTTTGTGCACAGGAGCGTCGTCATGCTGGAACAGGTTTGGGCCTCTTAGTTCCAGTGAAGGGAAATCTTAGTGTTACAGCATACAAAGACATTCTGTACAATTGTGTGCTCCAACTTTGTGGCAACAGTTTGGCTAAGAACCATATATGGATGTGATGGTCAGGTGTCCACATACTTTTGGCCATATAGTGTATTTCTAAACTTTTTAAAAACACCAGCTGTTGCATGCTTATTAAATTACTGTCATCATCATGCAGTTGAAAATTTTCCTAAACCAGCACATTCTGAAGTGTTTAATTCTTTCTATACCACAGCAATTTGCCGATGATTTAATTTCTGATTTTTATTTATTAAAATAAACAACATATTGTAGTTTTTATCTCAGTATGGTTAAATTTAATGTTGTGGAACATCTACAAAACAAGTTAGTTCCAGTTATCACTTACGTTTTGGCGGCTCCAAACAGCAGTTCCCTCACTAGCCTCTCTTTTTCTCACTTGTTGTCAAGACCAATAAAACCAGATGTCATGTTACAGAGAAACTACAAAGCGTAAACCCCTCTGTCTTGAAAAAAAAAATGCAGCTTTACCTCTGACTGTTACAAAGCACTGACACTGGAGACTCCTTCCATAAATGTCAAATAAACGTCTCTTTACTTGTTACTATAGAAACGATAACATACTGGAGCGTGTGCATTAATATAAACCTGCATCTTGCAGCTGCACTTCTATCAGAGCTGCTGTTAAAGAAAATTAATCAACACCATCTGACCAATCAGAATCGAGAATTTAACAGTGCTGTGATATAAGGAGGGATATCATGTAAAAAATATAAAATGTATCTTGTCTTTACAGAGTGCACATGTTTTAATAGCAGCAGTTACAGCATGCATATTGAATGCAAACAAGAACCCGTGAGAATGTACTGTACATTAGAATATACATATACAAATGTCCCGACTGCCGGTGGGTGAACTGGCTACTGTGACTTGCCTCTAGGTGTGAATGTGAATTTGTGTGCACGGGGTTCCATCTAGGGTGTTTTCCTACTACATATCCGGTGTCCCTGGATATTCTCCAGATCCTCCACCACCCTGACCAGGATAAAGATTTTACTGAGTGTATTGACAATTTTCTAGGGTGATAGATGCTTTAGAAATGTTGTTATTAGATGTGCCTACCTTGGCTGTTTTGTAGATATCCAATTATCAACTGGAGCTTATTGGTTGCTGGTAACAATTTGTCGATCATTGGAAAGGGACCACCAAAGGAGTGGTTATTATTGGGGTAGGTCCCTCTCACTGACACCAATATGGTACCATGTGCTGCTGGTGCTGTTATATTACTCACAACACTGCATACACTCACTGACACTCTTAACTCGTTAGTGCACCTTTTAGAGGGTCAGTTATGACTACAGCATCACTGTTGGCTGGATATTGTGGGTTAGTTTTGGACTTTTCTCAACACTGAGGTCCTTCAGCATCATTGCTGTACTGAGAATGGTCCACCACTAAATGATATCTGGTGGTCCCTTTTCTTTCCATTGACGGATGAAGTAGTCATTGGCTGATATGTTGTGCAGAGCAACAATTGTATATTAAACAATATAAAGGTTATCCAGACAAACTTAGCACGGTTATAAGAAAGACACTAGAGTATTTGTGTAACTCTAAACTCCATTTTACACTTGGGAGGAAAAAAAAAAAAAAAGCTGCTCTCCTGTTCAGTCACCAAATATTTAACGGTGAAGTCATGTTTTCAAGAAAGTCCCCATAACTCTGTAGTCTGGGAAGCACTAAAAGTTATTGTAACTGCAGCGTATATGTTGGTAAAAAACGATTGAGTGTGTAGGCGCAGTGGCATGTAGTTGAAAGTGAAAATACAAAAAGGGTTTTCCCCTCTGTTCTGGGATCTTAAGTCGATGACTACAAAGCCTGGCATATGCTTGTCAGACCTAACTCATCCCTTTTGGTGTGTCACACATATATATATACACACACACACACACACACACCACAGCTGCAGTGATGGTGACTGCGAAGTGATCTACTGCTTCAAGTGTGGGCACCAAATAGTTTAGAGAGGTGATCTAAACTCAGAGATCAGCGCATACGTAGCTCCTTCTATTTAAAATTAGCCCCTTTACCTGAACAGGTTTTTTTTTTTTTTTTTTGCCAAATTGATCCTATGTGCAATAAGTAAGGAATAAAACACTTGGGGATGTGCTCTTCTAGGAAAATAATCAACAACAAGGTGGTGTGATGAAGCAGAGCTACTGTTACTACTCTGTAAGTTGATTATTTTCCTATCACAGCACATCCCTAAGTGTTTTATTCCTCTGTCACTGACTGCAATTTCTAATCTTTAAACAATGCCATGTCATACTTTTTTTATCCACTTATAGTTACATTTAACGTTGTGGAAAGTCCGCAGAACAAGTTATCACTTACGTTATGGCAGCTATAATATGGCAGTCGTTCCCTCAACAGCCTATCTCTTTTCTCTCTCACAGCTTGTCATGTTACCAAGAAACCACAAAGCGTAAACTCCTCTGTCCTGAAGATGTCAGAAAACTTAAAGTTACAGCTTTACCTCTGACTGTTACAAAGCTCTGACACTGGAGACTCCTTCCATAAATGTTAAATAAACATCTCCTCACAGAAAAACTTCACCAAAGCAACAATTACACATTTACTATTACTATTGTCACAGCTGCTGTTATAGAAAATTAATCAACACCTTCTGGCCAATCAGTTTTGATATTTTAACAGTGCTGTGGTATAAGACCTTGCAATCAATACAGTGACTCTGAATACAAATATCATGTAAATGTAGAACATACAAAACATTGGCTGAAACCCGTGCGCATATTGGTAGCTACTGAACATCATCCTTAGCATCACATTCATCTAAAAGTCTAATGTAGGCCTGTCTTAGTCACAAGAGGCCGTCAACTAAGTTTCCAAAAACCTCTGGAGCGGAGGGGACGTGGGGCCTATTTTTATTTGTGCCACTTTCCACTTCTGTGCTTTTTATTTGGAGCTTGTAGAGCTCAAGCAGATGTTCCTGCAAAGCAGAGAGCCAGGAGAGCGGCTGCACAGAACAGCACTATATATATATATATACTCACACACACACACACACACAGCAATATCTCAACCTAAAAGCTCCAATTAACAAACCAACATACCTACTTGGTTCATTATGTAGATCCACAGCCAAATCTCCAGTGCTGAGCTTTTCAGCGTTATCCTTTATTATCTTTTATTTAAATGAACACCGTAGGTGCTAATGCAGCACTAGGGATTTTGCCGCATGAGCTGTACAATGTGTCTCGTCAGATCTGTTTAAAGATTATTACTATGAGTCTTCTGTATGCTTGCAGTAGGTGACAGTATTCATACACATGGCATTGGCTTCCAGAGCTGTGATCACACATTATAACTATGTATACCACAGCTCTGTCTTCAGTACCTCATTCTGATTGGTCAGTAGGTTTAACAACACAGGAAAGTCTTCAGGACAGAGAACTTTCTTGGTAACATAACAAGTTGCCTTGTTAACCTCTAAAGGTGAGAGAACAGCTGTTTATAGCTGCTATAACATAAATGAGAACAGGAAGTAACGTGTCTCACAGACATTCCATGGCAGCAGATGTAACTCTAAACGGATAAAGTATGGAAAAACATAGGGGTGTGTGTTATAGTAAATAATCAACAGTTGTAGGGGGTCTTATTCCTATTCCAAAAGGTCACTGAAGCCAAATGAGGTAGTGCAAGTCACAGCCTTTAAAATCTGTAAGATAAGATGAGATAAGGAAGTCGCCTGGTCAGGAGTTCGTATTGAGTCCATAAGATTATTTCATGCTCTGTGAGTGCTTAGCAGAGGCAAAAAAAAAAAAAAAAAAATGAAAGGGAAGGGAAGAACTTTTTTGTATAGAGTTTGCCTGGTTTTGGTGAGGAAACACTGAATCACTCTAAATACTCACTTTACACACTATAAACAGAGATTTCTAACAGAAACCCATCACACGCCATCTCTCAAAGCCAGCATTACTGCATTACTGCATTACTGGGCTGGTCCTCTGACATTTTCCCTGGTGTTAGAGTTTACCACGACCAATTTGTTTCAACCTCAAGTCTCTCTGGGGTTTGACACAGCCGTTATATGACAGCTAGAATCACGAGCACTTCAGGAAACAACACTTGATTGTACCCAAACTTGACGAGTTTGCCTCGTGAATGGAAAATACACTGAGTCACTGTTGCTCTATGCAAATTTTTTTTTTAATGACTTAAAAAGTCCTTTAATACGAAGTGTCACTGGCCATCAATCGTTGTAATGTATGCACTTCTAATTTAAAAATAGCAGCTCACTCATCAGGCTTCTTATTTTTTCACTCATCTGGGATTTGTTTTTCATTTTGTGACCACATCACATGCTAAATGTAATCGCTGTGATCTGATATTTCAGCTCGAACTTTACGGGACAGGATTACTACTTAATGTAGGTGTTGAGTGTTATTACACAACTAACACATGGACAGCACAGTGAGGTGTAGCGCTTTATGGTTCGTGCCAGCGGTGGCCTTTGGTCCTAATCTCATTTCAAGTAGACTAAGTAAAAGGTAAAGGCCATGGACCTTCTGATCATGTTTATGAAGAAACGGTTAAAATAAAACCAGTATCTCAGTCACTGAGACGAGCTTAGACAGACTGTCGCCTGATTTAAATGAACAAAGCTGCAGTATACCCTGTTAGCCATGATAAATCACCTTGTCCATTTGAAGAAGCTGTAAGCTGTAAGGTACAGAGATACAAAGCCTTTATCTCTGTGGGAAAAGAAAAGACAGAACCGCACCTCATTAAATGTATGTGGTCCGTACGTATTAGCAAAGTGATCACAGGACATCCATCACAACAACCACAACATGCTTTAGAGGACTATTTAAGGTTCATCAAAGAACGTCCGTGAGTCTTGAACTGTTCTTTGTTGCTGTCACAATAAGCTGAATAATTGTTTTCCTTCTGCATAATCATGATAATCATCCTTCTGCATTATAGTAACATTTATGGTGGGGTTTTATTTTTCACTTCTTTGTGGCACCAAGAAAATGGCTACACATCCATAAATCAAACCCCAAGAGGGTGATTCCATGATTGATGTAGCTTGTATGTCTTACTGACATTGCACTTATTATACTAAGTGTGTATTTAAAGTAAAGGCAAAAGACCTATGCGCATGTTTCAGAGAAATCACTTAAAACATTCATAAATCCTGCAAAATCTACAGCACGTTCGGACAGAAAGCAGCATTTTTGCCCATCCAAATCCACCCTAACTATATTTTGCCTTGATAATAATCATTAAAATACTTCAAAATTCATATTTTTTAAAATGTGTGAATCTCATGCTTTAAACATCATTTTCCACGAGTTGTCCATTTTAGGTTATAGAAACCTCCATTTTATTCCATCCACTCAACCCTGTAACCTGAACACATTCACCCCTATGAAATCTTTGGAATATTCCACGATGAAGCCACTTCATCTGCAGCATGAAGTTGCGTCATCCGAATTTCCTAAAGATCATCCGAAGAAGAAAAGAAGAGTTCTCTCGTTCTTTTTTTCTTTGGTTTCAGTGATACTGTGATGTTGACTGACGAGACTTAGAAAGAAGTGTCACCCAAATTATAGATTAAAAGTAAATCATTAATTGAAAAAAAATATCAGTAAATCATTCCAATGTCCTTAATGTGCTGATGTGATTAGCATGGACGCTAGTTAACCACATTTTGTTTATGTGGCATTTCTATGATTTAAAAAAACCTCAGCTGTGTTACTCATTTAAGAGCAAAATGCAGTAAAGAAACCCTGTATAAAAAAAAAAAAAAAGAAGAGAGAGAGATTGGTGCCTGAGATGGGGTAATATTTTTTTTTTTTCGAATGGTTAAATCAACGTTTTCTTAGATTCAATGTTGAAAATTATTTTCTAAAAATTTTACAAAGGAGTTACAAAGGTTAAATGGCATGTAGAATCTAGGCCTAATCATGCTCTTGAAGAAATCCTTTTCCTAACGAATGAATAAAAGCTTTCACTTCATCTCAGTTACCAAAATTAAATATTAAAAGAAAAATAAGCCTTGCTTGTGTACCGGTGCATTGTGACACGTCCACTCCCTCTTACTGTAACTCAGCGATGTTGGTTACAGCCTCGGTGACGTCTTATCAAGATTCAAGATAACGCTGTTTATTTAGTGAACGATTTTGGGTGGGCGACGTCTGAATGAGAGTTCTGTGACATGAATAGGGCTGGTTTCACATTCCAACACCATGTGACCCCAGACTCAGAGGACACATTGTGTTCTGTTCAGTCAGCATCACTGAACATCGTGCTATGTGTATTGATCGCATGAAACGAGACTATCACTGAGTAAGCAAAGAGGAGGAAACACTCACGCACAACTCACGAATGCAGTTACACAAGTTTACGCAAGTCAAAGGGACCATATCGGGCAGGACACACTGGATTATTGCTTCCTCTGGTCACTGGGCTAGTTTTCCACTAGCTCAGCATGTCAGCACAGGACTTCCTTTATTCGAGAAAGCCTCAAAAAGAATGGCTGAGAGGGGGGGGGGAGAGGGAGAGATTGAGAGAGAAAGAGGGGGAGGGAAGGACAGACAAAGAGGAAGTGAGAAAGAGAGGACAGTGTACAGTATATAGAGCATTCCTTTCAGATTACATTCATTGTTGTTATATAGAATTGCCTGCTGGTACCTTCGTCACAAGCATGAGAAAATTTTACAAATTCCTCTGTTTGCATACGAAGAAAGACATACGAAAAGATGCAAAGACTAACCTCCTCCTCCTCTTCCTCCTCCTCCTCAAACCCCTCTGTATTTTTCTGTTATTCATCTTAAATACATATCTGATTGTTGATTATTTTTCTATAACAGTAGTTACTCTGTAGTTAAATGAAACTATGAACGGATGAAAAGTATAACGTGTCGTTCTTTAATAAATAAAATATTGTTAATATTGACCAATTGCTGTGGTATAAGAGGAATAAAGCACATGGGGTTGTGTTGTTATAGGAAAATAATCAACGACAGGGTGATGTGATGTGAACTGATGAAAAGCAGAGTTACTGTCACCACCCCAGAGTTGATTATTTTTCCATAACAGCATGTCCCAAAGGGTTTTATTCCTCTTATTCCACAAGTGTGTTTATAAATGATTTAGTAATTACAGTGTAATTGCTCTAGAGGATCCTAGAGAGGTTCTAACTTTCTTTGAAACCCACTGTCATAGCCTTCTCTTTAAAGTATATAATCTATTGAGAGGATCTCCTTCGGGTGGTAGATGAAACTGGGCGGGAGCAGAGTAAAAAAGCCATTCTTTCCATTTCAATGCTTCTGTCATTGTTTTGGGTGCAAGATTTCAACCCCAAAAAAACCCATCTATTATTCCAAACATATCATCAGACCACCATAATTACGATAATCGGCTCTTTGCAGATTTGAAGAGGGTGTGCATGGTCATCAATTAAGGCAACGTTAAATGGCCACTGTGCTGATAGAGGGCAAAAATGGGGTGATATAGTCGTTGTGTGTACAGTGAAAGTGGGTTTTTGGGTGATAAGATAACCGGGTGGGGTCGCGGTTTAGGTGAGAAAAAAAAAAGATAAAGAAACAACGGGGTAGGGCAAGAAACTGAGAGAAAGGAACTCAGAGAATCGTGGGGGTCGGGGGGGGGGGGGGGTGGTTGGAGAAAAGAACAGTAAGCTAGAGAGAAGATGAAGAAAGAAAAGAGAAGCATGCATACTCGTAGAGAGAGAGAGAGAGAAAGAGAGAGAGAGAGATCACTAGCCTGAGTTGTGTAAGGGCATGTTTGTGTTTCCATCTCCTCCTGGAATTTATAGCCGAAGCTCGCCAAGACCAGCTCAGGAGACGGAGTACAGCAGACAGCTTCGCTCTCTCACTGTATCGCAGCCTGTGAGTGTGTTTAAGGGCTGAGACGCAGAAACACAGACGTGCTCTTACTCAGCACTGAATTTGGCAGGCCAAGTTTCCACTCATGAGCAATAACTCACCTGAAGTGGCCAGTGTGCTTATGTGTGTGTGTGTGTGGGGTGTGGGGTGTGGGGTGTGGGGGGGGTGGGGGGGGGTGGGGGGGGGGAAGGGGTGTATATGTGTTTAAGGACGACTCTCGCCCTGACCGCTGCACTCCGCCCAACAGCATCCTCTGTTTCCACACTATGTTTTCCATCCCGACGTTACTGTTTACACTCACCGAGTGTGTGTTGACGGAGTAGACTCGCCTCTTTGTGAAGGTCAGTGTACCTGCATGCTATTTATGAAAACTCGTTGTGCAGTGTGTGAAAAGAAGAAGACCTTGGAAAAACCAGCTGCAAAAACGTCCAATAGAAAAAGACACCAAACCATTATGCAATACAGTATTTGTAATTATAAAGGTGCATAATTTTATGCTATGACCTGTATTTATGTGTGTGTATACACACACACACACACACATATATATATCCATCCATACATATATATGTATACATATATATACATAGTGTGTGTGTGTGTGTGTGTGTGTGAGGCGTGCGCTGTTCGCAGGTTGGCAGAGGTGACATTTTTAAATGAGCTGTAACTGATGTAATTACAGATCACTTTTTCACTGTTTAGCTGTTCATCTAGGCAGAACATTTGGCCCAGTAAAGCAAACCCCCCCCTCACACACACACACACACACACACACACGCACACACTCTACAACATCACCCGGTGTAATTAATCATCTATTACACCACGTCACCAGGTTTTCCCACCATGAGCTGTAATCTCAGTTGATTACACACGGTGTGTGTTCATTTACAACACATTTTAGGAAACAGCATCTCTGCTCTTAAAGGCACCGACAGGTTTCTCAAAAAGCACGAACACACTCCTCAAAACGAAACGGTCGCACGACACGCCCTCTTATAAAAATATCTACAACAAACCATGTTGTTCAAATCGAGAACATGGTGTGCATTAATGCTCATTTGCTTTTTGTCTTCAGTGAAACTGTAAATGGTCACAATGGGGAACAACACTTTTACAAAGTACAAATGAATGAATGACTGAATGAACAGCTGAGAAAAAAATAAATAAAATGGATCCCTTTATTAAAAAAAAAACAAAACAAACAAACCTACTGGATCCTCCCTCTCATTTCTAGTGAATTTCCGTCTGTGTCACATGACTGTATGTCTCCTTGGGAAAAGTCTTCCTCCTACTCTGTACTCTCTTCTCTCTCCATCAGTCTTTATTCTTTATTTACTGCTTTTATTCACAAGTGTGTTCTGGTCTAATAGTGCATGGACCTGGAAAATATTTGGCTGAATCTTATGGCTTTTATCCCTAAAGTTATTAATCCATAAATAGACTACTCTATACTTTAATTACACTCCAGTGCTTTTGAATTCTCCAATCTGATTGGTTGGAAGGTGTTGATTATTTTTTTTATAACAGTAAATAGTGCAGCTTCTAGTGACCAAACAACTACAACTTACAACTGTTAGAATGTAAGTGATAACAAACTAAGCTGCTTTGTGGAATGTAACTATAAACAGATAAAAAGTATGATGTGATGTTCATTAATAAATAAACATTTGCTACTGTGGGTAAATGTATGTGGTATAAGAAGAATAAAACTCTTTGGTGTTTGAAAATAGTTGAAAATAATCAACTTTGAGGCGGTGACAGTAACTCTGGTTCATCACACCACCCAGTTGTTGGTTATTTTCCTATAACAGCATGCTCCAAAGAGTTTTAGTATATTTAGTATACTGTACATTGTGTAAGTGTACGGAATAGTATAGTCTAAAATACAGTACAGTCTATAGGATAGTATAGTGTACAGTATGGTATAGTGTATAGAGTAGTATAGTGTATAGTATGGTATAGTGTATAGAGTAGTATAGTGTATAGTATGGTATGGTGTATAGAGTAGTATAGTGTACAGTATGGTATAGTGTATAGAGTAGTATAGTGTACAGTATGGTATAGTGTATAGAGTAGTATAACGTATAGTATGGTATAGTGTATAGAGTAGTATAGTGTATAGTATGGTATAGTGTATAGAGTAGTATAGTGTATAGTATACTATACAGGGTGTTCCACAAGTCTCCATACACAGGGGACTATGTTTGCCAGCACCACATCAGTTGTGCCTTCGTCAGTGGATGCTCGTGGACGTCCTCTTCTTGGTTGCTCTGTAACATTTCCAGTCTTTTTGAATTTGTTAATAAGTTTGGCAACAGTGTCATGTGTGATGTGCTTGCCATGGTTTCTGTTAAAGTCCATCGCAACCTGGCGACAGCTTCCTGATCCAGCCATGAGAGTGATTTCTTTTGTCAAAGGCATTCTTAAAGGCTATCTGAAAGAAATATATAATATAAACTAAGTATGAAAAATTTTGGAAGACATTTTGCTAAAAAGTGTCAATTTCCCCTATGTATGGAGACTTTTGGGACACCCTGTAGTATAGTATAATATAGTGTATAGAATGGTATAATGTAAAGTATAGTATAGTATAATATAGTGAATAAATTATAGTATAGTATAGAACGGTGGAGTGTATATTATAGTATATGGTATAGTATATTGTATAGAATGGTCTAGTGTATGTGCATAGAGTAGTATAGTGTATAGAATGGTGGAGTGCACTGTATATTATAGTATATAGTATAGTGTGTAGAATGATCTAGTATAGTGTATAGACTGGTATAGTGCACAGTATAGTATAGTGTGTAGGCTGGTATAGTGTACAGTACAGTATAATGTATAGTATATAGTAGTATACTGTATAGACTGGTATAGTGCACAGTATAGTATAGTGTGTAGGCTGGTATAGTGTACAGTATAGTATAGTGTATAGTGTATAGACTGGTATAGTGCACAGTATAGTATAGTGTATAGGCTGGTATAGTGTACAGTATAGCATAGTGTGTAGGCTGGTATAGTGTACAGTATAGTATAGTGTGTAGGCTGGTATAGTGTACAGTACAGTATAATGTATAGTATATAGTAGTATACTGTATAG
>CM075020.1:3463653-3484583 GCA_037576675.1 Pangasius sanitwongsei | reverse complement strand
ATACTGTATAGACTGGTATAGTGCACAGTATAGTGTATAGTGTATAGACTGGTATAGTGCACAGTATAGTATAGTGTGTAGGCTGGTATAGTGTACAGTACAGTGTAATGTATAGTATATAGTAGTATACTGTATAGACTGGTATAGTGCACAGTATAGTGTATAGTGTATAGACTGGTATAGTGCACAGTATAGTATAGTGTGTAGGCTGGTATAGTGTACAGTACAGTGTAATGTATAGTATATAGTAGTATACTGTATAGACTGGTATAGTGCACAGTATAGTGTATAGTGTATAGACTGGTATAGTGCACAGTATAGTATAGTGTGTAGGCTGGTATAGTGTACAGTACAGTGTAATGTATAGTATATAGTAGTATACTGTATAGACTGGTATAGTGCACAGTATAGTGTATAGTGTATAGACTGGTATAGTGCACAGTATAGTATAGTGTATAGACTGGTATAGTGTACAGTATAGTATAGTGTGTAGGCTGGTATAGTGTTCAGTACAGTGTAATGTATAGTATATAGTGTATAGTGTATAGACTGGTATAGTGCACAGTATAGTATAGTGTATAGGCTGGTATAGTGTACAGTATAGTATAGTGTATAGAGTAGTATAGTATGTAGAATGGTATAGTGTATAGAAAAGCTCTGTAGTGTTTGTCCTGATATAGTCATATGCCCTTGTATTCACAAAATAAAGCATGAGAATTGATGATAAATGTGTGCTGCTGTCTGTCAGAACGATATAAACTGCATCAAAGCCTTAGGCAAAAGCCCTGAGCTTCATTTACTGAGAAACTTTACCCAGTGTGTAGCAACAATAAGCAGTTGTGCAAAAATTGTACTATATAAATTTACCACAGCAGTAGGCATGCACTTTAGCCTTCTCTCTTCCCATTCTCATACCTCGAATACCTCACACCGGTTCACCGAGTACAGAGAGGAAGAGGAACCACTATAGTAGGTGCCCATTTCCTGATTTTGGAAAAATTCAATTCATTTTTGTATAGCTCTTTTAACAATTGACATTGTCCCAAAGCAGCTTTACGGAAATCTGGATGTAGATTTAGATCCCTAACGAACAAGCCAGTGGCGACAGTGGTGAGGAAAACCTCCCTGAGAAGACACGAGGAAGAAACCTTAAGAGGACCCAGACTCAGCCAGACAGCCTCATGTGTACAGCGCAATGAAATTCTTTTCAGCGTTAAGAAGCAGGGGTCGGAGCGCTGGGTCAGCCATGATACAGCACCCCTGGGGCAGAGAGGGATAAGGGCTTTGCTCAAGAGAACAACATGGCTGGGATTTGAGCCTTTCAAAGAGTAGTTTGGAGCATTAAACACTGAGCCAAGGGAAAAATAAACCCATCCTCCTGTGCATGACACAGAAATGTGAGATT
The DNA here is from genome assembly GCA_037576675.1 of Pangasius sanitwongsei. Lineage (NCBI taxonomy): Eukaryota > Metazoa > Chordata > Actinopteri > Siluriformes > Pangasiidae > Pangasius > Pangasius sanitwongsei. Next base: position 3,483,178 of record CM075020.1, on the reverse strand, counting down.
TTAATAATTGATATTTACAGTGATACGGTGAAAATCAGCCTGAATGAATAGTAATAATAATTAATAATTAATAATGAATGGACAAAAATGCTTGCTGTTATTTAACACAGAAAAGTGTATAACTGTTTTCCTGTAAGGAGACCCCAGTGTCTTTGTAATATTATTACTTTGTAATGCTTCTCAGTAACATAACAAGCATCACACAACCCCATCATTGATTATTTCTCTATAACAGCATGCCTTCAAATGTTTTAGTCCTTATATACCGTGTGGCCATGGATTTATACATCAAGGCCAATTTTTTCAAAATCTATATTGCGGTAACAAAATACTTAACGTATGGTAACTATTGAATTTAAAATGAGTGAGACACAGAGAAAGCAATTGGATTAAAGCATTGTGGCATGGAGACGATTGATAATATTACACTTTCACTGAAGTTGCGACATGGATATACCATTAGCCCATGTCAAATTAAGTGAATTCTGGTGGCCACATATTAAGTATGACGTTCCCACAGCATATTAAGTTGTGAGCTCAAGTTACACACTTTGTGGCCAAGACTTTGGTATCTCATGGCCACAGATTATTCTGTTGAGATACTTAATTTCTGGTCTCAATATAATAATTTGTGGCCACTCCTTATTAAAAAAATATCCACCATGTCACCTCATATTTTTTAAATAGGTGACAAAATCTTTAAAAACAGGCTAGCCTACTTTTTAAAGAGCACACATCCCAAGTGGAAATTAGAGAAACCTACTGAAGGCTAAGAGCAGTCCTCTTAACAAGTCTGCTGTAAAAAATATTCTTAAATTTTACCCAACCAAATAATATACAGCGCCTTGCATAAGTATTAACCCTCACTGAACTTTTCCGCATTTTGTAATGTTCCAATCCAGTACTGAAATTGACTTAGTTGAGATTATATGCCATGTGGAAAAAAAGTTCTGGTGCAACCAGTTTTCATCAGAAGTCACATAATTAGCTTAATGGAGTCAACCTGTGTGTAAGTAAAGTATCACGTGATCTCAATATAAATACACCTGATCCTGGAAGAACACAAGGTGTGTTAGAGAACATGCCAAAACAGACAGCATCATGAAGACCAAGGAGCTAACAAAACAAATTTGTTTTGTTTAAATCCATCAAATTCTTTGAAAAAAAAGGAGGATATGGCACAACTGCAACTCTGCCTAAAAGAGGCCGTCCAACCGAAGTAAGCAAGAGACCAAAGGTAACTTTGATAGAAATGGACAGATCTGCAGCTCAGATAGGAGAAGCTATTCACAACCATAGCCTGGACACTGGACATCCATAACCCAGGCTTTGGAATGGAATAGTGGCGAGGAAAAGAATGGTATTTGAAATCCTATTTAGAGATTTAGCAAATGTGTGGAAAATGGTTCTCTGAACTATTTGGCCTCGGCACAAAGTGCTACGTTTGGAGGAAAGCCAACACCGCTCATCACCATTCCCACAGTGAAGCATGGTGGTGGTAGCACCACGTTGTGAGAATGCTTTTCATAAGCAGGGACTGAGAAAGTGGTCAGAATTGAGGGAAAGATGGATGGAACCAAATACAGGGCATTCCTAGAAGAAAACTTGCTCCAGGTTGCAAGAGAGGTTCACCTTCCAAAAAGGCAACAACCCCAAGCATACTCCCAAAGCTACACTGGGGTGGTTCAAAACCAAGAACATGAAAGTGTCAGAATGGTCCAGTCAAAACCCAGACCTCCATCTGATTAGGAATCTGTGGCAAGACTTAAAAATTGCTTCTCACCAACAAGAGTCTCCATCCAATCTGACAGAGCTATAGGAATTTTGCCAAGAAGAATGGGCAAAAATATCCAGGATCCAGATGTACAAATCTGATAGACACATAAAGAGAGACATATCCCAGAAGACTTGCAGCTGTAATTGCAGCCATAGGTGGCTCTATCAAATACTGACCCAGGGGGATCATCAAATGGTAGACAAATTGTGTCCATCAAAAGGTAACCTATGTCCAATGGGGTAAATATGTATGCATTCACTGTAGTTTTAATGTGACTGCAGAATTACATTTGATTTAATGTCACCTTCTTTGTAAATGCATAGTTATAAGCAGCTATAGTAACAGATATCAATATAAAAAATGCAGTGGGTTGATTTTTCATGCAACACAAACACGCCATTTGAATCTCAGGCTGTATCTATATAAACAAAGAAAAGACAGAGACATGGAAACTCACCCACACACACAACAGTCAGATCTACCTACCTGTATGCATTTGACCCAGGACTTACTGCCCATCTTCTTGACCATAATGTGGCTTGTCTGGGTTTTACAGACCACAGCACTTATAGCTACATGAGGATGAGTGCAACACTAAGTGGGCATGTAGTTAACAGCCCACAAAAATAGAAGAAAGACAGACAGCATGGAAAGTGAATTGGGAAATAATGCTGGGCTGAAGTTCAACCACAACCATGTCAAGAGCAACATTTTCCTGCTTCTAACTAACAGAACAAAAAAGCAAAATGAAAAACATTCACATTGGGCTGTATTCAGGGTCCAAAAGGTACATCAATATTTACGTTGGGAAAGTTCCTCGTATTCAGAGTTGGGTTATGCAACTGCTTAAGTCGATTTTCTGAGTGCTTCATGCAGACCATAAAAATTACCTGTGTGTAGATCATGCCTCTGAGGTTGCCAGATTTTTCTTGAACAGACGTGGTTTTTCAGTAACATCTAGACCACAGGCCTTGAACACTAGCACTTTCCTTTAAACCTGAAAAAAATTAGGAATAGAAAATGAGGACTGAAAAAGCAGCTTCTTTCTTTGCTGTCAAATGAAACATGATGTAACATAAAAGCAAGAGACAATTTAAAAATGAAAAAAGGACTAATATGGCAAACATTGAAATTAACATCTGATAGGAGTCTATATATTGCTGCATGAATAGTCCTAGTTGTAATGACTACTAATCTACTAATCTACTAAATCTACTGTAATGACTACTAAACACTAATCACTGCAAATTCAGTTTAATTTAACAATAAGGCTTCCACACTTATTATTTGGTAGCTTACAAAATAGCACTTGATCCAGCACAACCGCTACAGTTAATTCATAATTTTATAATTATCCGTGAAAAAAATATTCAGGCCTTGAGATAGTCAATGTTGATTTTTGTGGAAGAAATTGAGCAAATGAGTTGGCCTACTGAGCAAATGGCCGAATATATAACACACCACATGATCCTCAAACCTCAAGCAAACACTCTGAGACTTTATTTGGTCCCATTGAAAACCTCCGGATTGAGAATTAGAAAAATAAAGAAACAATAAAGATGTTATTATTATGTTAGACATTACGCCTTACACACACCCGAGACTGAGTAAGTCCGATCCAATCACCTCTAACATTATATTGTCAGTGTAGAAGAAACAAAAACTGATCCGTTGATGTAATTTAGTGAACCGAGGCTTCGAAAGACATTTCAGCAAATAATTAAAATGAATTGTGTCTATGAAGAGGTGTACACGAGACTGCCACATGCTACACTTACAGAATAGTCAGAAGAATCATCATATCATGTGTATCTGTAATTTACACATGTAGTGCATTTTCTCACATATTAATTTTTCACATGTAGGGCATACAGTTTCTATTTTTCATGTGATCACATATTGTTCATGTTGTTCAGGGTGAAATGGGCTTCGTACTCACACATTAGCTCAGACTACATCATACCTGCTCTTCTCGAAGTATATCCATTAATCAAAACACTATTTAGAGCATAGTATCTGTCTGGATGCTTCACTGTGGTACAGCAGCAAGCAAATCTGCAGTAAGTGTGAAAGCCTAAAGATAGGTGACTCTATGTTTAGCGAGGCCTAGGGAAAGCTGAAATTGCGTCACATACCCCGAGAGCTAAAGCAGGTCAAACATTTTGTACGCAATGGAAATGATTTTCACTGTCACCTGTCCCCTGCACTATGATGAAGTTACAATCATTTTTAGCAGTTGTCTTTTTTTTCCACTCATGTCTCTTCATCAGTGCGGCTTTCAAACACAGTTTTTTTTCCGTCTTTGATAGTGAGTGATGGATTAAGCTGGGAGGGAAGATAAAGAAAGCTGGGATTGCCAAAACTCTGTTTATTTCTGTGCTTCCTTTCATTCAGGACAAATGTCAGGAGGTGTTGGGTTCACGCCAGGAAGATTCACATGATCTGAAGGAAGAAAATATGATAATGCATGGACTTTCATTTCACTGTTTCATTTCATTTATCTCATGATGAGGAATTAGCTTTATATGTGTCTTACTGTGCTTTCACAATTACTGGTCTGTTTTTGGCGAGTCTGAATCAGTGAGAAACTGATTCTTTTGGCTTGTTTGCTATTTGATTTGGTTATACACATGGACTGTTTGGTTCACTTCATGTAGTTGAGTTGATTCAGAGCCAAATCCATTTATTCCTGCAATCAAAGTAGACTGAGACGACCTCTCTCAGACAGTCTTGGACTGGTTGTTTTAGTCCCGAGTGTGATTACTTAGTCTTGAAGTGTAGGCTAGCCCATGAATCCCAGTATCTGAGACTACATATATTACACTGACAAGTTACCATAGCTCATCTGTACCAGTGTACCTTCTCCTAAATCAGTGTCCCAGACTGCAGGAAAAAAAAAGTGTTGTTAGTAGCACCAGTAAGTGTAAATGTTCCAAGCTGGGCCACGTTGAAATGCCAGTTCCAGGATCTGGTTCGTTAAACGTCTGTCCCCGTGACGCAGTTTGGCTGGAATCTAACGACTGTTTGCCTCCTGCTGTCAAACAAGGACCTCAGAGCTGTCAAATGTTGTGAAGAGGTGGCAGAAACTACACTCCCCAGAGCCCTGGCTGAGAAAATAATCTTTGCTAAATAAGGGCAGGAATGATGATGGAAGTTTGGAGGTGCCTTGGGAGCTGCTCATCATCATCAGCTGAAGGATTTGACTGTAAAGAAATGCATGACTATATTTAGTTTGTGTCACTGGCCGCCTGACAGTTACCATTCTCAAGAGTGGGTCTCTTCTCTTCTTGGTCATTTTTTTTTTTTTTTTAAAGACAGCTGCTTAAAAATGTCTAAACTTATTCATGCCTCATTTGGTTTATAGCATACTGTAACAATGAGTGTGTGTATATTACCGGTTGCATGACTATTCATTTTTACTGGTCAACCAGTAATAATAATAAATAAAAAAAGTCGACCAGTTGTCTTTTTCATAGTTAAAGTAAAAACTAATTCATTATTAGTTATTTATTAAAAAATAATAATATTTTTAGACTATTTTATTGCTGTTAAATGCTAATAAACAACGGCAGGGAGCCATTAAGCAGCTACACATTACATTTCCAGCTTCAGTGCTTTTTAGGCTACACTGTTCTTGATGAATATAAACAAATCAGTCTAATAAATATGCAAAATGTGTATGATCTTACACTATTTAAGGACACACCGATTCTTAAAATGCACTCGTGTGGATGAGCTGGTGGCTCGGCTGTAATCGTAGATCATTCTGGAACTGAGAGTGCGCAGCATGGAAGCTCATGTCTTACACAATATGCATTCACATGTAGATTTGGCTTCCTCTCATCTGAAACAAACAAAGTATGTTTAGCTGCTTTCTTTACCATCTGCCTTACTGTATTTTCCACCACTCGAGTAGTTGACATTAGCACAGCGGCAACTAGGGAATGTATTAATCGACTAGTGTATGTGATCTGGAAGTGTGTGGAAATCTGAGTAAATAGATATTGCTGAATTGTTGCATCTGAAAAACAAACCAAAAAATGATTAAATATTTGACCGAAGCTGAGTTTTTCTGCCAATAATATACACTGACATATCTCTTCCAAGAAGAGATAACTATATTCGCCAGTGATATATTTGAAGTGAAAATGATTTAGGCTACTTTCTAACCTTGCCTTGGCATCTTCCTGCAAAAAGCACATCATGTAAAGAATCAGCTCAACAAAAAATGGCTGCCCATCACTTCATCATCATCATCAAATCAGAGAAGATTATGTATTAGGTGTTATATTGAGATGGCAGTGCACAATGTTTTAAAATATTTAAATGACCGAATAAACAGATTTTAAGAAACTGATCCAACAGAACAGTTGTATTGAAAGCGATAGGATGAATCAGTGATTATTTTCCCACTGATGTTAGCGTGAGACGACAATGAGGCTCGTGTTTAAATACTATGAGTCACTTTTACCTCAGGTCATGAGACTGATGTAGATGATGCTGATAATCAATGTGAGAACTCATTTCCTGTTGTAAACAATTTGGCAGTAATGTTTTCCATTAGTAGATTAGGTTTCAAATATAGAAGTAGGAGTGGCATCTTTAAAATGTGATTTTCCCTTTTTCACTTTTGGGGATAACTAGAATATAAAATGCTATAACGTTACTCGTGATTGTGATATGTGCAAATAAGACACCAATTTCAGTTCAGGAAAACTATGCGTAATTTGACACAAATATCCCAGCCATTGTGTGATTCGTATTCAGCCTCGACAGTCATGCATGACTAATTCTACTGTAACTCTTTAAAAAAAAAAAAAAAAAACATACACGGCCTTAATTTTCCCAGATGGGAATTATGTCAGGTCACAGAGCAAAAACTCATAAAAAGCGAAATCTAGATGTAGTTATGACTAATTCAGAGGAAACAAACAGGAAATAGTTATACTACATTAGAAGTCATGTGCATTCACTGCTAACCCGATGCCAGACATTTGATTCTACGATTGTGGAACAGTTCTTCAAACGGCCATTACAGGGTGTGTAGTGGGACTGTCGTGTCTTTCTACGGGCAGAAAGAGTCGGGAGGCAGGGCTGAAGGGGGCTTCTGGAGCAGTGCGCATTGTACCTGTTCATCCATTATGGACAAGTCTACAAATAATGGATGAGGCTGGTGAGTAACCCGAGGATGTGGTCAGACGAATGATGGAAAGAGTACTGAAAAATTTCCACTCAAGTAGAACTGTTACTTCTGAAAACATATTGACTTACCGAGTGAGGTTCTCCTTGACTTCACGTCTTTTAAGGTACAATGAGATTTATTAAAACATCATATAGCTTCTATGCTTTATATTAGAAAAATATTATTGAGCTACTCTTTCTGCTCCAATCGCCTTGACTTTCCTTTCTTGTCTTAATTATTCCCCACTGTCCTTTCATCTCCTTTTCTCTATTCAACCCCTATCTTCCCTTTAATCTCATAATTCTCATTGACCTCTGCAAAAAAAAAAAAAAAAAAAAAAAAAAACCCACAAACTAAAAAGGCCAGAGGGTCTGGAAACAGACAAGTGATGAAGAGACAGGGTTATAAACAGAAGTGAATAACGGTCCCTTTATGACGGGCCACATCAATATCAGGGAGGAGTGGAAAGAGGAGGAGGAAGAGGAAGAGGAGGAGGAGGAGGAACCAGTCTCCACTCGAGCATGGGGTGAAAAGTGACATCACCAGGCAATTTCTAATACAATCTTTGTAAAATCCATTTAAATATTTCATAGACAGTCTATAAACTGCTACATCATAGCTTTCTATCATTCTATGATTATTTGAGCCCGCCGGCTTTTGTTGGCTCTGCTAAATAGGTACACTAGCTAACAACCTATTTGGCAGAATGCTAGCAGTTTGGTTGTATATACTGTAGTTGTCAACACTGTTTATAGCTATAAACCCTCTCATCCGCTTCTTACCCACAACCATTAGCCTGCTGAACTCCACACTACACCATTAGGCCACTGATGTTTTACTGCCTGTAATCATCCTGCAGCTCTATTCTATATTGTATATCCTGTATTATCTCTATATAACTGTAGATTTATAGTATATATCTGTATATTCATTGTATATTATCCATCATTATATATCTGTATATTATCTGTTTATACATTGTATGTTATCTATGGATAATCTGGGTACCATTATATATGCAATGTACATACAATATCTCTTACATATATTCATGATTAATACTTGCATATATTATATGTTTTAATACCTATTAGAGTTTTTCTATTATAACATATTGTAATTTACCATTTATACTGTTATCTACTCAATAGCTATTGCACATATTCACTGCCTATAGCCTTGTTATTTATTTACTGTACATATATTTAAATATTCAACCTGCACTTTGTTAATTTGCACAATGCTACTATTTGCACATCTGGTAGATGCTAAACTGCATTTCGTTGCTGAGTACCTGTACTGTGCACTGACAATAAAGTTGTATCTATCCAGCCTGGATTTCAACTTGTTACCTAATTTAGTGATACCTTAAATCTTACGCAGTCTAGATTGTTGCCGTTGCGTGTTTTTTTTTCTAGCTGAAACATTATCCAAAATAATTCCAAAGCATTCTATTGCTTGTAGTTTGTAAGATATGTACACTAGCTGGCAACTTATTTCACAGAATGCTAGCTATATAGCAAGCTAGCCTGCTCTTTGAATATCCACATGAAATTGTCACCACTGCCGTTGACAGCTAAATAAAACATGTTTTCATAAAGTAGGCCAAAATAACTCCACTGCGTTCTGTTGCATATAGATTACTAGCTTGGTACACCAGCTAACAACGTGTTTGTCAGAATGCTAGCTACATACCTCACTAGCCTACTTTACATATCCAGAAGAAATTGTCATCAAAAATGTTTTCACACAGTAGGCCTATTTCATTCCCTTTCAAGCTTATGTAGTCTAGACTATTGCTGTTGTGTTGTTGTTTTTTTTCCAGTTAAAACATTATGCAAAATCATTTCATAGAATTTTGTTGCTTATAGTTTGCTAGCTAGGTACACTAATGCTAGCTATATAGCAAGCTAGCCTACTTTGCAGAGCCAGATTAAATTAGACTGAGTTTGTGAGCTAAATCAAACATACTGTATATTCATAAAATAGGCCTAGCAATCTAGCTAGCTTCAATATTTCTGTTTCTGTCCTAAAGGCTTCATTTAGCTAACTACAATTAGGTTTTTAGTATTTCATGTTTGTCAGCTTTTGTATCTAAGCTTTCATGCCAAAATATTGACTTAACTTTTCTGGAAATGATACATGACAGAGTAAAGCCTTTATATTAGCAAAAAGAACGCTAGCAGCCTCTTCTCTCTTCAGACATGCTCTCACTTTGTTCTTAATTCTGTTTAAGTGAGGATCAGCTAGCAAATTTTATCAACACTGTTACATAGCTTGATGATAACTAACAACTGAGGAATGTGTGTGTTGGCCTGTGTGATTGTTTTCACAGCTAATTGTTTAGACACTGGGTAACAAAGTACGTTAGCTAGCTAGCTAACAGCTCTCCTAATTCTTCAGTTGCTAGCTAGCTAACAATATTGACAAATATTGAAAATATTGACAAAACTCAATTAAAGAGTCGAGAGCTTCTTTAAAGAGGTAAGAAGATGCTAGTGTTCATTTTACTAGTATAAAATCGCTCCTGTGTCATGTAATCTTTGTTGCAAAAACAAGGATCAATGAAAATATAACTGTAGTTAGCAAAATAAAACCCTTAAGACCGAAACAGAAATATAAAAAATGTTTTAATTACATTTCTATGATACTAATGATGAGAACTCCACGTAAAAACACATACACTGGATTTTCACAAAGTTTTGGCAACTTTAAAAAAAAAAAACTTTAACCCTCGGACATCACAGCGTATCATTGTTGACCAGGACATACTATTTTCATATCAGCGGCTCACTTCTAGGGTCTAAATTCCTGCCATCTAAAAGATGACGTGGCCTTAGCAGACGGAAATTCCACTGTTTCTGCAAGTCTTTCCACTCTCTGACTAGAGCGCATCCTGTGGAAACATCACAACTAAATATTTAGTGAATCTAAATATTTTGAACCAGTCTTAATGGAAAGGAAAGGACCAATAAAAACAGAAGGAATTATGAAAAAGATGAGCTTCAGCAGGTTCTGAAGTCTGGGTGGCCTTAAAGAGATATTTCACCCAAACATGCTAATGTGGCTAATAGCAAACCTGCATTCTGTCATTTGCGTCATGCTAATGATGCTAGATCCTAAAAGATTCCATGCATTATATATGACGTAGTGGTGTTTTCCCTTTCTATTCTCCATTTTATTTATGCTTCCTTTAATAGTGCTGCAACTCATTCATTAAAAGCCACACTGGGGCCACAATGGGGTTTTATTATTTATTAAAAAAAAGTGATAATCTGTAAAGAGATAGGAGAGATAAGATAAAAGACTAGGACCTGGACTCCTGAGGCTTTCCCAGAGGAATTAGGAGATCTGTGTGTGTATGTGTGTGTGTATAAGAGGGTGTATATGTGTGTGTTGGCCTGCGTGATCACAGGTTTTCACAGCTAAGTGTTTGGACAGTGGGTTCAACAAACGCGCGATGAAATGCATAATGAAACAGGAACGGATGAATAAATGAACAATGCAGGATGAGACAGTGCTTTCATGGCCTCTGATGTCCGACTTCAAACAGTTTGACACAGTGGATTGGCTGGGGGACCGGCAAGAGGTGGCTAACAGTGGAGGAAGAGAGATGGAGTGATAGAAGGATGGAGGAGGGATTAAGGGAAAGGTCAGAGGAAGAAGCAGTGGCAAGTCTTCTCTGCAGGACGGCCGTGCCTCCTGTGCCAGCTCTCTCGCTCGCTTCGGTTACGCGCACCACCTTATCGCTCCACGAATGGCAGAGTCAGTAACTCACTTACACACCCCTCATAATTCCAGCGTATAAACATTCAAGTGTCACCCCGTGTCACTCTGAACAATCCATCAAATCTCGATGGAAAAATGTTAATTTCTTTTTCCTTTCTTTATTCATATCCTTGAAAGAAAAATGCTCACCAGTTTAGCTGGGAAGAAAAGGTTGGCTGACAGTTGAGCGCGGAAGTTTGCATACCCATAGATCATAAAGAAAAATACAAGTAAGGAATAAAACTCTTTGTATTGTGCTGTTATAGGAAAATAATCAGACGTGGGGTGGTGTGATGAAGCAGAGTTTCTCTAACCAGTGTGAAGTTCATTATTTCACTATAACAGCAATGTTTTATTCCTCTTATACCACAATAATTTTGCAATTTATTGATTAAACAATGACATATTACACGTTGTATCCATTTGTAGTTATATTTAATGTTGTGGAACATCTGCAAAACAAGTCCTCGCTTACGTTATAGCAGCCATAAAGAGTTATTCCCTCACCAGCCTCTATTTTTTCTCTCTCTTGACGTTAATCAGACAAAAAACTGCAGACTTTCCTGTGTCTGAAAACTTACTGACTCTTACGAAGCGCTGACACTGGAGACTCCTTACATTAATGTTATACAGAAAAATGCACCATATCAACAATATATTTTTTAATTCCTTTATGTGGAGCGTCTGCCGTTCAAGTCCCTGTGAAAGTTGTTACTATAGAACGTTAATATAAACCTGTGATTTGCAGCTGCACTTCTGTCAGAGCTGCTGTTATAGAAAATTAATCAATACCTTCTGACCAATCAGAAATGAGAATTTAGCCATGCTATGGTATAAAAATATCACATTTACACAGCTACATGTCATTAGTGTGTCAGGTTTCACAGATGTTTCCTTTTCTGAATGTGATATGAACATTTTCAAAGAATTTGTATTATAAAACCTGTTTTTTTTCCCCACACATTCTTCCTGATATCATATAGTGACTTCTTCAGATTAGGTCTGGAGATGGACATGGTCATGACAAACTACTGTTGATTTTGCCTGATATTGTGGATTGTTGACCTGTCAGTCAATTTTAAGGTAGGGATAGGACTTCTTTTTTTTTTTTTGCCTTTCAAAACACATGGGGGGGGGATGCAAACTTTTGCACTGAACTCTACAATAGCCCACTGTGTTGGCCCAGAGTACTGAGATCGACATGTTGCTTTGCGGTGCCGCTGAGTGAGATGAATTTCACTGTAAGAAGCACGCGTTACAAATTAATCCGGTTGGACACGACGTGAGCAAGGTCTCACTGATTGGACGTTTGACCTATGACAGTGACTGATGAGACGACGCCCTTGGGTTTGATGGCTTTAAATTAAATCGCAGGCACACCCTGGGATAGAGGAGGCTGGAGCGAGCTAGACACACACGAAGGACAATTCGTCATTTGTCACCGCTTAGTGCTTAACAAGGTGGCAGGGTGATCGGCGGTTTAAATATGAATTATTGTAGTAATGTGTCAGAAAACCAATCCCTAACCTTCACCTGCGTATACGAAAGCAAATCTTTGAATCTTTAAATCTTCGTTTATTTTTCACAACGAAGACTCTTTTAGCATTTATATCTAAACACATGTTGCTTTTGAAGCCTTTTTTTTTTTTTTTTTTTTTTTTGCAAAGCTTGCTTTTCCTGTATACACACTCAATATTAAAATTACACCTTGAGCTCTAATTCATGCCCTGGCCAACACGTTAAACCCAAAATATAAATTAGGCACCACCCTGAGTGTGTTACACACGTCAGCATCGGATCTGAACCTGAAATCAGTGATTTGAGCAGAATAACGGGTCTCTTTACTCTACACAGGGTGGAACGTATGAACAGCATCACATTTTCTCCCAATTATTATTATTACTTCACCAGTAAATCTTGTGCGCACTAAAAAGAACAGGTATTTATCATGACCCAAAAGACATTTTGGTTTGAAGTTATTTCTAATATGTAAATAGTGAAGTTAATGTCCACGTGTACATTTTTTTCTGAATCAAAACGTGTTGTTTATTATCGCAATGTCATTTTCATTTTCATCTCCAGTGAGGAGATCGGTGTGTTTGGGAAATTTTAAGAAAAACTTCCTAGATGAAGCTCCTCATAAAGCTGGTTGAGAAGATTCAGAAGGTCAAGAGTGTGCAAAGTTTCAAAAATCTAAAGTTAAAAATTTCGAATATTAAATAATTTTCATGTAGCACTTTTCTTGGTCACTTCATAATTCCATATGTGCTCGTCATTATTATTCATACATAGTAAAAATGAGGACCTTCGATGAGGAGGTGTGTACAAACTTTTGACTGGAAGTGTGACGTTTTCCGTAAGGAGACGTTTATTTAAAGGTGTGTTAGGAAAGATTTGTGATAAAAGGTCTTTAATAGTTAAATGGGCGGAGTTGAATAAGATTTGAATGATTTTTTTTTACTCATTGTGCCCTCCCCCATTTCCACCCATGTACACAAAGCTCCGCCCCTTTCAAGTGCACTCCGACATTCTGCTGCTTGAAAGCCAAGTTACAACTCCATAAACATGCAACTTCTCATAACGATTTAAAAAGACTGACGACGGGCCAATCTAAATACAGGTTTCTTTTTTTTTCAGCTATGTGATACGCTTGTTCTGAGACAAAACTATTATTATTTTTAACTAGTATTATTAACTAGTATTATTAGCACTAGTAAGAAAGGAAACATATTGACTATTGGAAGGAGTCTCCAATGTCAGCACATTATATATTTTTTTTCCCTTATTAACTTCAAGGCTGGTGAAGAAATGACTGTTTATAGCTGCTGCAACATAAGTGATAACAGGAACTAACTCGATTCGTGGACATTCCACAACATTAAATAGTTAAAAGTAACAGATAAAGAGTACAATGTGTCACACTTTAATTGTTAGTGCTGGCAAATTCTGTGGTGTAAGAGGAATGAAACACTTCGGGACACCTTTGTGGTGTCCGATTCATCACAGCACCATGTCACTGCTTATTTTCCTAAAACAGCATGCCTCCATCGTGTTTTATTCCATACATAATAATACCTACTGCACCTGTACATAAGTCATCTATTCCCCTGTACATATCATCCTCATAGCTGTATATCCTTGTTTGTAATTTATTGTAAATATGCCGCTTATGCACTTCTGGTTAGATGCTAACTGCAGTTCATTGGCTTTGTATATTTACTTTGAACAATGACAATAAAGTTGAATCTAATCTAATCTAATCTAATCTAATCTAATAATTATCACTGACAGTAAGATGTAGGTGTTAGAAATCTGGGTGCAGACAGATCCATGACAATTACAGTCACAGCTGCAGATTTACAAATCTGATCATAATTATTTTTGGCAGAAATATAACTCCATAGCTGGATTAGCATTACACTGCACGCCACTTCATCCTAAAACTACACAATAATGTTCCCATCCTGTGTGTAAAGCCTCCGCATAAAGTCAGAGAAATGTATCTAAATCTGGCTCTATGGAAGCAAATAAATCTTTGACGTAAGCCTTTTTATTATATAACAAAGGTAAGTCAGGACAGATGCTTTGATCGTAACTCTGCACTGTATCTCTAAATCAGTCGCATATGATCCTCTATCAGTGGTTTCTTATTGCTGAGAAAGCCGGGGTTTGCTGTCCAATATCTGCTGGCGTGATGGGATGTGTTCCCGTAATCCTTGCGGCGGTGATTTGTTCTTCTCACCGGAGCAATGTGTGAATGTGAATGTGAATGTGAACAGCAACACAGAGAGAGTTGTAGATTGGGACACAGTGTTGTCTTATCGCAAGCACACACTGATTCAAATGGATCTAAAATAACTCTGGGTTATATGTAGGCCTTTTGCATACTATATACAGTGCAGAAATGTATTGCAATGTGTATAGTGTGTTTGTCGTCACAGTTCCTAGCAAAAATGGTCACATTATGTAATAGTTATAGGAATAGTTATAGGAAAATAATCAGGAATGGGGTGGTGTGATGAGGCAGAGTTACTGTTACCACCCAGGAGTTGATGATTTTCCTATAACAGCATGTCCTGAAGAGTGTTATTCCTATTATATCACAGCAACTTTTGCAACAATTAATTTTTATTGATTAAAGAATGGCACATGATACATTTTATCCCTTTATAGTTATGTTGTGACATGTATGCAAAGTTAGTTATTGTTCTTACTTATGCTATAGCAGCTATAAACAGTCTTTCCCTTTTTCCTCTCTTGATGTTAATTAATTAAAAAAAAAACAAAACGCATGCAGTTTGTCATGTTACAGAGAAACCACAAAATGTAAATTCCCATGACAAAGCACTGACACTGGAGACTCCTTCCATAAATGCTAAACAAGCATCTCCTCACAGAAAACGTCACCATATTAATAACTATACACATTTTTCTTTGTTAAATAACACATTTTCTTAGATGTGGAGTGTCTTCCATACAAGGCCATGTGAATGAGATGTAAATGATAACGTATTAAAATAAACAGATGCTTCATGTGAACGGCAATAACGAGCTGCTCTGTTTATGTGTATGAGTGTGCGTGTTTATGTGAGAGAAAGAAACAAACAGAAAGAGAGATATTAAAGGGAAGACGATAGGATGATACTCTGTACTGGTTGTGATGCCGACGAGCACAAAATGGTTTATAAATAACTCAGAAACTCATAGCTCGGTAAAATGAAAGAAGTTCCCAACCGATATTAAAAATAGATATTAATAAACATAAAGAACTGAAATTAGAGTAGGGCGAACCCACCACAGTGGAAAAACATAGTACATGGTCTAACTCGGTGTGTGTGTGTGTGTGTGCATGGGTAGAATGTCACTGTTGATGGTGCTGCGTATGTATGTTAGGATTCTGTGTGTGTATGTGTGTGATGAATGTACAGTGGAGGATCGCTGTTTTTTCAGCCGGGCAGAGAAGGTAAGACTCTTTAACCCATTCCTCTCTCAGCTTCAGTTATTCATCTTACAGCATATTATATAGCAACTAAAAGGAAACATCTATATGGGGCAGTGTTTATGTTACATTGCTTTTTTTTATTCACTAGTCAAAAAAGGTTGTAACACAAATTTTGTAACTCTTTTTTGTGCACGCACTTATTTCAGACTTTACATCTCAGTTTAGGAGCTTGCAACTTGTTGTACATATGGTTTTGTTTTAGCTCCACCCATCTGGTTATGGGAGCTGACTACGAGGCTCCACCCCCATAAAACGTAACAAATATTGAGATGTTTTATTTAAAATCGTTGTGTTTATTTTTGCGGTTTGGCAGTGATTCCTAAATGTAGCATGGATCGAAATGTGATTTTTATCATTTGAACATAAATTAGGATTCGTAGCTGCATAGGATTCATTTGTAATAACTAATTATTATATTATATTATATTATATTATATTATATTATATTATATTATATTATATTATATTATATACACACATATTTGGGTATATGCATAAAAAAGTATACTGTATAAAAAAGTGTGCATATGTGAGGCTGTGTGTGACAGATTTGCTGAGGCTCAGGAGAGAAGTGGTGAAGGTCACGCTCGTTTCTCTTTCAATGTGTGTGCACGTGCGTGTTTGTGTGTGTGAGTGTGTGTGTGTGAAGACCAAGAACCACACACAAAGGCAGCTAATGAAAAGCACAGGGGCAGAGAGAGAGTGTGACTTACCTCTGTGCAGTCAGGAGAAGGGGAGTGATGAAAAGACACTAATTGAGTTGTGAACACTGGCACCACTGGAAGAGGTTGATATTTCAGATGAAAGTCACCCAGTTTGTAGCTTTTATTTTCAGTGGAATACCATATATGAAGCTAATTTCCTGGCAAAAGTAATCGCAGACAAATACAACACTGAGAATGTTAATTTTAACATTCACAAATCTATAGTGAATTTTATAAATCTGTAACTTGTAACAAATTTTTACATGTACACTTCTCATATGACATTTGGCCCCTGAGTTGTCCAACTCTTCAGCTGGCCCTACCCCCTTAGCCTTCTAAAGCTGTTCACCTGGCCCTACCTTCTTACCTTTCTAGATCTCTTCACGTGGCCCTACCACCTTAGCCTTCTAGAGGTGTTCACCTGGACATACCCCCTTAGCCTTCTAGACCTGTTCAGCTGACCCTACCCCCTTAGCCTTGTGGATCTGTTCACCTGGTCCTACCCCCTTAGCCTTGTGGATCTGTTCACCTGGTCCTACCCCCTTAGCCTTGTGGATCTGTCCACCTGGTCCTACCCCCTTAGCCTTCTAGATCTGTTCACATGTCCCTACTCTCTTACCCTTCTAGAGCTGTTAACTGCCCCTGATCTTTCTAGAGAAGCTCACCTTGCTTTGCCCCTCATCTTTCTGGAGCTACCCACCTAGGCCCATCACCTTAGCCTTCTGGAATTGTTCACCTGGCCCCACCCCTGATCTTTCTAGAGGTGTTCACTGGCTCTGCCTCTGATCATTTTAAAGCTGTTCACCTGGCCTCGCCCCTGATCTTTCTAGAGCTGTTCACCTGGCCCTGCCCCTAACCTTTTAGAGATGTTCCCTTTGTCCCCCCATTGACCTTTCCAGGGATGTTCACCTGGCCCCTGATCTTTTTAGAGATGTTCATCTGGAGTCATATTTCAGCTAATATTATTCATTATCCTACAGTACTGGTGAATTATGGATTCTGATTGGTCAGATTGATTAATGTTGATTAGTGTTGATTAATTTTCTAGAACAGCAGTTCTGACAATAGTGCAGCTGCAAATCACAGGTTTATATTAATGCGCTCGTTCTAATATGTTGTCTTTTCTATAGGAACAACTTAGTAGGGACTTGTACAGCAGATGCTGAATGGATGTTTAAAAACATGTGTAATCATTGATATGAGGAAGGTTTCTGTAAGGAGATGTTTATTTAACATTTATGGAAGGAGTCTCCAGTGTCAGTGCTTTGTAACAGTCAGAAGTAAAGTTTTCAGACAAGTAAGTTTTCAGACATCAGACATCATGACAGGAGTTTACACTTTGTGGTTTCTGGGGCACATGACAAGATGCCTTTTTTTTTTGTTGTAACAAAAAAAATTATAGCTGCTATAATGTAAGTGATAATTGAAAATATCTTGTTTTGCAGACGTTCCACAACATTAAATGCAACTACAAATGATTAAAAAGTATGACATGTCATTCTTTAATAAATAAAAATTGGAATTATTGGCGAATAAAACACTTCAGTTATAGGAAAATAATCAATTTCAGAGTGGTAATTGTAACTCCGCTTCATCACACCATGCTGTGGTTGATTATTTTCCTATAACAGCATCACACAACGTGTTTTATTCCTTACTTAACACCCACTACTACCTAGGATAACTAGGAATACATTTATCTAACCAACTATAATAAAAAATAACATTATATTGTGTCTGTGTGTGATGGTGGGCTGTTTTACGAGCTCACAATTTTCCGGAAAATGTTTTAAAATAATGTTCTTAAAATTAGCAGTGTTGTTCCTTTGGGCATTTCTACATGTGTGTGTGTTTGTGTGCTGGCAACACTTTCTATTTTTCCTAATGAGAAACAGACCCACCTGGTTACACAAACAAGTCTAAAACACTACTATCCACTTGTTTCGAAAGTTTAATAAAGTTTTATTAGCACTTTTATCCTCGAGTTCAGGGTTTGTATTAAAAATTTATTCGACTTTGCTGTTCCTACTGAGAGTTTCATTCGTTTCTTGCTCTCTCGACCCACTGATGAGATGAAAATCCTCTCTGTAAGAGGTACGTTAGTGAGATGAGACCATGAAAGCTTGCTCAGGCACACGTTAATGACATGCTCAGTGTCAGAGCGAGTGCTGGTGTAAAAAACCCCACTGTGCCTCTATCGCATAATTACACAAGAGAAATCCCAGTGGAGGAGCTTGCATAATATAATCTTTACCTCTTCTCATTCTGAATGGAACCGGGCTCCATGAGAAAGCATGCTGAAAGCATGATTGCGTCTGACTGTGTGTGTGTTTGCAGATCACCTTGCACGAGCCTGGCTTGAGTATCAATGACGTTTCCATGTTGGACATCACCATGTCGACGAGTTACACCACGCTGACCACAGAGCTTCTCACATCACACCTTACACACACAACAGTGGAAACATGACGTCACCAAGCTATAGCCAACACTATATCACCTACACCTCGGATCCTTTACTCAGAGTAACATTACAGCAGGAATGATCTGGATTTAATTCTTTTCTTTTTTTTTCTCTGTGTGATCCATTAACATCCCTCTTAAGTATTATAGAACATCACAGCTACATCTTGAATATCCTCAAATTGATGTAGAAGTTCCTATTGTAAGTTTGCAATAAACCAAATATTACCACATATATGATTATAAAACCTATTTCTACATTTTATACTAATATCAATTTTTTTTTCTGGATTGGCAGAATTTTCTAATTGTAGGCATTTATTTCTAGAAAGAAGCAAAACGATCTGCCAATAGAACAAGCATTTAAAAACAAGCAGAATAATTATACAGGGTTCCCAAAAGTCTCCATAATGAAATGAAGCAGATAAAAGGTCTGGAGTTGATATCAGGTATTGAGTTGGCATTTGGCAGTTGTTCTCAATGCAAGTGAAGGAGGCCATCATTAGGCTGAAAAAACAACATAAATCTATAAGAGAGAAGCAAAAACCTTAAGTGTGGCCAAATCAACATTTGGGTACATTCTTAAAAAGAAAGAAAGCACTGGTGAGCTCAACAACATCGAAAGGCCT
>CM075020.1:3428142-3461471 GCA_037576675.1 Pangasius sanitwongsei | reverse complement strand
GTACTGTACCCCTGCTGTTGCTAAATGCAATTTCCCCACTGCGGGACAAATAAAGGAATATCTTACTCTTACTTACTCTTATTTATATTACCGTAGCTTTCCTATCAGTGGATAAGTGTAAGTTTGGTCCACAAAAACACACGATTTCCAGTGAAACAGGATATTTCAGATGTATGCCCTTCATCAACTGTGCATGCAAAGAGCTTGTTAGGATGCGGGTTTCAGGCTGGTTGAAATCTCACTTTGATGATGAAGGCCATTCGTCTAAAAATTCCTGTTTCTCTTGAAATCTTGTGGACTACACTTGACATTTACTATATCCACCCTCTGAACCGAAGTAAGCAGTTACTACCTGGATTCTTCTGTGACAAAGCTGAGAATATTCTTAGAGATAGTCGAGAATAAACAGTATGATTTTGTGTCTTAAAACCGAAACAAAAAAACAAAATCAACTGAAATGAGTATTCAGAACCTCTGAGCTAGTCTTTTACTGAACACACCTCTATATAACGGTTACAGTTGCCATCCATGTAACTTCCTCACCACCACACTCTCTTCCTGTTGTGTTGCCATGGTGCTTAACAGAAAAGAAAAGACTTACACGCTTCCAGGAACAGGCATGAATGTAGGCATAAATAATTTATAAACACCTTATTTAATTGACCACAGGAATATATGGTGAATAGTGTAGCAACAGAAGCTGAGTAAATATAGAAAACGCTCTTCAGTACACTCTTTTCAAACAGATGGCAGAACAAATGCAAACATACTGTGCTGAAAAAACAGTGGCATCATATTTAGATCCAGTCTCACTAGTTCATGTATGTGTACAGTTGAGTCCATAGGTTTACACACACCTAGACTAAAGACATTCAAATTTAATTTTTTTAAATAACTCATTATTTCAGCCCTTATCTCCTTTTGGGGATTTTCAGTGTGTCAAAAGTTTACATGTACTTTGGTATTATTTGGTGGCTTTGCCTTTTAATTACCTTTAAGTAGCCTTCCACAAGCTTCTCATAACACTTTGCTAGAAATTTTGCCCGTTCCTCCTGACAGAACTGGTGTAACTCGGTCAGGTTTGTGGGCCTTCTTGCTCAGACACACTTTTTCAGTTCAGTCCACAAATTTTCGTTGGGATTCAGGTCAGGGCTTTGTCACAGCCACTCCAATATTTTCACTTTGTTGTCTTTAAGCCATTTTGTTACACTTTGGAGGTTTGCCTGGGATCATTGTCCTGCTCAAAAGCCCAGTTGTGACCAATTTTTTACTTTCTGGCTGATGTCTTGAGGTTTGGCTTCAGTATTTCTAAACAGTATTCCTTCCTCATGATGCCATCTATTTTCTGAAGTGCACCACTCCCTTTTCCAGTAAAACGCCAATAAAATGATGCTGCCACCCCCATGCTTCACAGTTAGGATGGTGGTCTTTTTCCTCCATACATAACGCTGATCTTTATGGTCAAACGGTTCAATTTTTTGTTTCATCTGACCAGAGAACACTCCCCCAAAAGGCTGCAAACTTCAGTCTGGCTATTTTTTTTTAATGCTGGTCTTGGTGTAGGGGTTTCTTCCATGCACGACAGCCTTTCAGGCCATGGTGATGTAGGACCCTCTTAAAAGTGGATGTACATATTTGGTACCTGATACTTCCAAATCCTTCACCATGTCCTTTGTTGTCTTGGGGTTCAGTTGAACCTTTCAGACCAAAGTTCATTCATCCCTGAGAGTTAATTTGTGCCTCCTTCCTGAACGATGCAGTGTCTTTGTGGTCACATATTTTTAGATTTGCATACAGATGTTTGTAGAGATGCTCGTGGTACCTTCAGAAATTGCTCCTGAGGAGGAACCGGACTTATGGAGGTCCAAAAAGGGTAAAAAGGCACTGGCTGTAAAAGTAGACCTCTTTACAGCCACAGGTGCGCTCCTAGTTAATGCCTAATTATGACAATTGGCCAATCAGAAGCTTCTAAATGTTATTACATCAATTTCTGGAATTTTCCAGCCTGTTTAAAGACATTTAAAAACGTTTGACCCACTGGAGTTCTGATGTAGTGAATTAAAGCTGAAATAAATCTGCTGCCATTCCAGTGTTTTAAAATGACCTCTGATGTGAACAAAATAGATGCCCTAATTGACTTGCCAAAAGAAATGTAGAGTAACATGAAATATGAGGAGTTGTGAAAAACTGGGACTGAATAACCTAGGTGTAGAAAAGCTTTTGGCTTCAATTATAGGTTCTGAAGGTTATGAGCCTGAAAATAATATTTTGGTGCATGAGACCTTCCTGAAGTTCTCACCACAAGCATGATTGACAGCAGAGTTTATAGCCACAGCAAAATAGAATTTTAAGAAAACACACATTTTTTTTTTGACAAATTCACTTTTTTTTTTAAAACTCAGGCATACTCATTGAACTAAAACATGTTTGATGTTTGCATTTTGCTTGGGTATTTTTGCCCTGGAGCTCTGAGACAAGCGTATTGGATGTACTCAAAGCCACAGTGGTTATATGGCACAGTGGTTAGTGTTTTTTTTTTTTTTTTTGCTGCCGAATTCTTGAATCTGATTGGTCAGAAGGTGTTTATTAATTTCCTATAGCAGCAGCTCTGATTGTAGTGCTCTTTTAATATATCATTGCTATAGTAATATATAGTTACACTATATTGTAATTATGAAGTTTTCTGTATGGAGATGTTTATTTAACATTTATAGAAGGAGTCTCCAGTGTCAGCTCTTTGTAACAGTCAGAGGTAAAGTTATAGCGAAGTTCTCCGACATCTGGTGAGGGAACTGTTTATAGCTGTTATAACATAAGTAAGAACAGGAACTAACTTGTTCGTAGATGTTCCACAACATTAAATGTAACTATAAATAGATTAAAAAAAGTATGATTTCATTCTTTAATAAATAAACATTGTAATCAAATTGCTGTGGTATGAGAATAAAACCCTTCAGGATGTGCTGTTTAAGGGGGTGGTAACAATAACTCTGCTTCATCAAACTGTCTTGTCCGTACAGTGTCATCATCCTGAAGAAGAAAAATTCAGACAAACACAAACACATCTTGGCTGATCGATTGAACCGTTGCTGTAAGTAAGAAGCAAATTATAGAATAAGAGTAAAAGTTAGTTTGATGTGACACTGAGATTAAATTGTTTTGGCAGAACAGTGGTGTGATGTGTCAGAGTTTGACAGATGCTTATCACTAACACACTCTCTGATCTGACATTTACACACACACACACACACACACACACACACACACACACACACACACACACTGCACTAAAAGCCAGAGGGGACTCATGCAAACCTCTCTGTACAGTTTAACGCTGAGTAAATGTTTTTGTCTCTTTCCTCTCTCTGTTTAAAGATTAGGATTCACTCTATGACTGTGATCGTTATGATCACATCACGTGTCATTATAATTAACAGTAAAGTATTCTTGATATGTTTTGAGCAGTACTGTCACTTTTTTTCCTTTTCATGGTAGGATTTATCATTCCTCTGTCAATGATACATTTACTGTATATCCGCTACATATATACATTTACTGTATCCAGTATATAGACAGAAGTTTGTAGCTAGCTTCATGTACATGTGTAGCACATACCGTCAGCGCTAGTATTATTGCCGCACTTATTCACACCGAGGGGCAATTTAAAGTAGCCAAAAAATAAAATAAAATAAAATAAAAAATAAATAAAAAATAAACTTAAACAGACAAAAATGAGTGTCAAATAAATAAATAAATAAAGAGGATCTGTAAAAAAAAAAAAAAAAAAAAAGAAAGAAGAGAGAATTCAGGATCAGTCAAAAAAAATAAAATAAAATAAAAACAAGCATTTTCCTGTCGGAAACACAGACAAAAATGAGCATCAGTTTAATATTACAGCCAATCCATTCCCATTCATTAAATAAGACTAAAAGACGTTGAAAGAGTTCTTCCTCCATACTCTTCTGGTGCAGTTTCATGTCTCGTTTCAAAGCGCTAGACATTTCTGCATTATAATGCTTTAATCTGATTGGCTGTTAAGCCTCCATTGTGTGTCACATGCTGTAATTTAGGATGGACCACATTTAGGATGCGACTCCTAGCTTGTAGGAATTGCAGTCCTCTGTATCATGTGACCGTATGCTGAAAACTGATCAAACTGCCTCATTGCATCATCGGTTCACGCACGAGAGTGAGATAACAAAAGGCAGAGTGTGTACTGCATATTAGTGTGTTTTAATAGCCATGCTAATGTAATGGACGTTTCAGATTACACAACTATTACACGGTACGGATACATAGTGCTGCGTCAACACGATGGTAACACCAGCAAGCTTCTTTATAAACACTTTACCTGTCTGAGTCAGAGTGTCAATAACGAGGAAATCGATATGTTTTTATTTTATTTTTATGACAATGGAAAGAAAAGAATGGATCCTTTTTGTACAATGAATTATTGCTTGCACTAAACTTGAGAGCTGTGTTTATTGTGCTAGACTGCCATATAGTCATTACAGGCACTGAAATGGGACAAAAGCAAAGTGTGTGTGTGTGCGTGTGTGTGTGTTAATCACAGCACTTTGGTGTGGCAAGCAAAGTGAAAGCCTCAAGACAACCAAGGAAATTGATTGATATTTTTAACAACATTACAGCTCTAAGAGCATTATAACAGTTTTATTCACAAGATATTATATCATTATCATACCTATAGAAGCTCTTCATGACAACTGACATAACCCTACACTCACCGGCTACTTTGATAGAAACAGTCAGCCAATCACGTGGCAGCGTATGCATAAAATCTTGAACATGAAAAAAAAGTGATCTCAGTGACTTTGATAGTGACTTTGACTGTTGTTGGTGCCAGTTTGAGTATTTCAGACACCGCTGATCTCTTGGGAATTTCGCACACAGCAGTTTTTACACAGAGTGGTACACAAAACAAACAACAAAAAAACATCCAGTGAGAGGAAGTTCTGCAAGCGGAAACGGCTTATTGATGAGAAAGGGTCAGAGGACAATGGCAAGAGTGGTTCGAGCTAACAGGAAGGCTACGGTAAGTCTTTAATAACCACTCTTTACAACCATGGTGAGCAGAAAAGCATCTCATAACGCGTTGTTAAATCTTGTGGATGATTGACTACAACAGCAGAAGCTTCGAGTCCTGTCAGCCAAAAGCAGGAATATGAGGCTACACTGGGCACAGGATCACCCAAACTGGATTGGAAAAAACATCATCTGATCTCACAGACCCCCCGCAGAGGTTTTTACCTCATCCTGACTGACTCTTTAGCCACATTACAGCACATGTGTATTGACTTTGGTTTTAGAGGGAGTTGCTTTCATAAAGCAGAGCACTGCAGGAGTCCAGAAAGCCACTTAGTGCATCCACTTAGGATCCTCTTATTAAGCCTGAGCGTGCACTTTGCTTATCAGACGTAACACTCGTACCGGATGAGTGAGTGAGTGAGTGAGTGAGAGAGAGAGAGAGAGGAAGTGAAACAGAGACAAATAGAGATATAGAGGGTCAAGGACTCCAGAGTGTTTTCAGAGTTGTGCAAAATAGCAAAGCCAGATACGCGCGGTTGAGTGAAGATTTCAATGCAACTCCTTTAAACTACACTGAATGATTATTCAGACCTTCATCTTAAAAGACATTATTCTGTGAAACTACAGTGAAACGTGGGTGTAGCTATAGTGCTGATCTCTGAACAGTATTCATTTGATACATTAAATGAAAAGAAAAAAGGTCAAAACGTTTTATTGATTTAAAAATATAACACAAAACAAAAAAACGGTGAGATTAAAAAAGTATTTATCCTCACTGAAATCACTTTCAATATACAGTTTTGCCTCGACAGCTCCATGAATTCATTGGCCATCTCATGTACAGGAAATTGATGGACCTCAGAAGTCCCGTAGTGCTTCTTCCACACCGACCTGGCAGAGTTTAAGCAAAAGAGGAATGGACAAAACTTCACAAAATTAATAGGTACGTATCCAAAAAGGCACCTGGCTGTAATAGGTAGGGAGGGGGTTCAAATCTGGGACAAGAAAATCCCTCAGCAATTCCAAAAATCACTCAAATCATTCAAAAAGAGAGACAAAAAAAAAAAAAACACTCAAACACTCAGAAATTCCTCCAAAAGAGTAGACATCACAAGGAAATCCATTAAAAAGAGCAAAAATCACACAGAAGTCACTCAACAAGCAAAAATGGAATAATAATCATTCAAAACTCACTCAGGAATCTTCCACAAGAGCAAAAATCTTTAAAAATCATTTAAAAAAGCAAAAATCACTTAACAACAGCAAATATCACTCAGAAATCCCTCAAGAAGATCGACAATTGCAAAAAAAAAAAAAAATCAACAAAATTCACTTTAAAATTCACTTTAAAAAACAGCCAAGAGCAAAAAAATCACTCAAAAATTGCTAAAACGGGAAAATCGCCCCAAAAAGCAAGAAATATCGCAAAAATCAATCAGAAATCTTTCAATAAGACCAAAAATTGCTGAAAAATCACAGAAAAATTATGCAAGAGCAAAACATGCTCAACAATCACTTAACAAGACCAAATATCTATGTCTATTCTCAGAAACCCTCAACATTTTTGAATTTTTATTTATTTATTTAAATGTATTAACATTTTCTGTTTTTGGTCTGGAAAGAATTTGCGACTTACAAAAAAAAAAACCCAAAAAAACAGAGTCTTACTGATCGAAAGGTTGTGACAGTCGTTTTTATTTAGAAAAAAAAATGGATTGATCCAATATTTGAGCTAGAAAGCCAAACTCCAATACTGAGCTGATACACCATGTGTAAACAATGTGGTTATATATTTGCCTGAAGGATGCGTGTGTCACTTCACGTCTCTTTTTACATCACTTTACATGACCTGGCAGAAAATACCTGAAGTCTATTTTAAATTCTCTACAATAACTGTGTATACAACAAGATTTGAACAAATATTTAAAATAATTAAACAAACAAATAAATAAATAACGAGGAAACCATCAGTGTCATGAGCCATGACACAAGACTAACTAAAGACTCGATTGAAAAAAAAAAAAAAAAAAATTACAGTTGCGTTCGACAGAAACATTAAGAGTCCAATTCACACCAGACATCAAACTGCGAGGTCGCTTGTTCAATCGAATGACTGATATTTTTTTCTGTCATTTTTATAAACGATCCCCAGGTGTATTTGGAAGAGAGAAATAAATCAGACAGACAGATTGCTCTGGCAAGAAGAAGAAGAAGAAAAAAAGTGTTGGCTATAAATAGAAATGCGATTGTAGGGATAATTATGCAACAGCAGCCGTGGGTGACCTCTTTTTGGCAACCCACCATGTAAATATCCGAGACGATCAACAGCTTATGAATAAAACATCATATTCAACGTGCCCATAATCATCTCCGCCACACACACACAGCGAGCGAGAGAGAGAGAGAGAGAGAGAGAGAGGAAGACAGGTTGTGAGTCTTCGGAGAAGGAAAAGAAATCCATGATTGATAAGTAATTTCCTTTCCCCTTGTTCTGGAAATATCAGTTTTCAGGAAGATGGCTATCAGGTCTGAATAAATAATAAGTGAATGGACTGACCTGTATTGTGTGTGTTTGTGCTTTAACCAGCCTGGAGGCTCCACATCATCACATAACACACTCACATCTGCATGAATGCACCCAGAATGCAAAATATATAGGAAAGTGAGTGCAATGTTCATGTACCAAAAATAAACACTAATGTTTATTTTAAAAAATCCTACTGAAAACTACAGGAGCCCAGAACTCATTATCTCATGATTTTTGACTTAATAACACATTATTTTCAAGTTACTATCTCATCATTTCGACTGAAGATTTTACACTCGACAATCTGTCAGTAAGACTAACTGAATATTATCCATATGCTATTGTTTAAATAGCAACACAATAGCTTGAAATTATGAGGTACGACGTGGAAATGATTAGTTGTTTTATTGAAATAATGGGATTTTAAGTCAAAAATAATGAGTTATTAGGTAGAAACAATAAGGTATTACGTAGAAATAATGAAAGTAGAAGTAAAGAGTTATTAAGTTGAAATGATAAATTATAAATCAAAATATAAAATATAAATAAACATATAGTATGCAGGGTAAGACCTCCATTCTCAGCAGTTAAAAAATAAAAAAGAAATGAAAAACACTAAGGACAGACATAGAACATTAACACAGTAAAAATTAGACGTGTGACATTAAATGAATTGTGAAAAAAAAAACCAGATGTGAAAATGAATAATGTGTAAACATCACATGTGGAAATAAAAACCACTACATGTTAAAGATGTTTGAAACAAAGTGTAGGGTCTAAAAACCACATGTAAATTTCACGTGTGAAGTTCACGACCAGTGCTGAAACCTGGACTAGCACACTGTTGTGTTCAAACTCATATGAACATTTAAATATGTTTTATAGTTTGATACTGTAGCCTGGTAATTCTGGGAAAATATTAACTTTGCTGTATATCTACTGCAACACTGATATGATTATATTGTCATACAACATACTGTAATACTTTACTGTACGACTAAGTGCCAAAGCACTGACCTGAAGCAACAAAACAAACCTCTTCTGGCTAATCTTTCATTTTTCACTTCTTCCATGAATTTATGGTCCCTGGCATTGATTATTTTAGCAAAGCAGTGTAAGTGATATTAGTTTACACAGCTAAAGTATCGGCTACCAGAAAATAATTTCCCACACTACAGGAGGAACAGCATGTAGTATAGTATGTATACAGGAACTTACACCTAAGTCATTTCAAACACAACTACACACACACAAACACACACACACACAATCAGCATCATGTTCATCGTCAAGAGTCAGAGTGGATGATGTAACATAAGCCCTGTCTCCCCCATGCTCCCTAAACTCTTTAACTTTCTAAACTCTCTAAACTCTCCAAACTCCCTAAACTCTTCAAACTCTCCAAACTCCCTAAACTCTCCAAACTCCCTAAACTCTTCAAACTCTCCAAACTCCCTAAACTCTCCAAACTCTCCAAACTCCCTAAACTCCCCAAACTCCCCAAACTCCATAAACTCTCTAAACTCTCCAAACTCACTAAACTCCCTAAACTCCCTAAACTCTCTAAACTCTCCAAACTCCCCAAACTCCCTAAACTCTCTAAACTCTCCAAACTCACTAAACTCCCTAAACTCTCCAAACTCCCTAAACTCTCTAAACTCTCCAAACTCCCTAAACTCTCCAAAATGTCTAAACTCTCCAAAATGCCTAAACGCTCTAAACTCTCCAAACTCCCTAAACTCTCCAAACTCCCTAAACTCTCTAAACTCTCTAAACTCCCCAAACTCCCTAAACTCTCCAAACTCCCTAAACTTTCCAAACTCTCCAAACTCCCTAAACTCCCTAAACTCTCCAAACGCCCTAAACTTTCCAAACTCTCCAAACTCCCTAAACTCTCCAAACTCCCTAAACTCTGCAAACTCTCCAAAATCCCTAAACTCTCCAAACTCCCTAAACTCTCTAAACTCCCTAAACTCTCTAAACTCTGCAAACTCCCTAAACTCTGCAAACTCCCTAAACTCTCTAAATAAATGAGTTAATGCTTTGCTTATGGTTGTGTTTCTCGGTAAAAATGACAAGCTGTTTATAGCTTCTATAAAATAAATGATAACAGGACATTCCACATCATTAAATGTAACTATAAATGGACAAAAACTACTGCATGTTGTTCTTTAATTAAAAAAAAGAAAAAAAAAGATCGTGTTGGAAAATTGCTGAGAAATAAACCACTTCCGGACATGCTGTTATAGCAAATCTGTTGATTATTTTCCAAAATAATGAGATACAAATTGTTTTGTTTCTACAAACAGTACAAAAATATCTTAATTATAACCAAATCTATTTATTGTAATGAATTTGATCTACAGGTATGACATGCTCCTGCATTTAGAGCATCCGAATTAGCTACACTAACACCCCGAGTAGCACTTTACGATAATAAACAGGCTGTTTTTCTTTCATTTGACCACGTGCAGTAGTACACAGCGGGCAGTGTGACATTTCACAGTCCTGGTGGCAGAAAACAACAGGAAAGAGCTTTGGTACAAACGGCTGCACTCCTGAACCTGTACACAATTCTCAGAAACCTTTTCCTACAAATGATGTTCACATTGTCCCAACTTACAGCCTGCTGAAGAAGAACACTCTGTGATAGCGCCGTTTGTGAGGAGACGGAATCGGCTCAGTGTGGAATTGTGTGTGTGATTTTCTGGGCAGTATTTTTTTTTTATTTTTATTTCCTCCTTCATACTGCAGCAGCACACAAACCCCAGGGAAGAGCAGTCACACACACACCTGCAGTATCCAACTGCCAATCACACACACACACACACAAACACACACACACATACAAGACAGCTGGAGAGACAAAGAGAGACAGCGAGACAAAGGTACATGCATATACACATGTGATGCATAAAACAAATACATGAATTACTCAGAACACTCAGAACACAATAAAACACAGCAGTTGTAGGATTTTTCTATCTCTCTCTCTCTCTCTCTCTCTCTCTCACACACACACACACACACACACACAGCAGGATTACAGATGCAGGATTATGTATCTGTAATGGTTTTCTAGGCCCAACGACATCATCCTCTTGCAGTCTATTGCTATATTTTCACCTCATTTAATGTGCAGCCTGTGTGTGTGTGTGTGTGTGTGTGTATGTGTATGTGTGTCTGCATCACTGTGCATCTGAACTGCCTTCACTCCACCTTAATGTGACCCATTCACACATTTCACACATTTTTTTTTTAAAGCTGACATCAGCTCTTAGTCACTTTTAGATCACATTCTGAACATTCTGATCATGTGACTGAAAATGAATCAGCCTGGGGTTTTTTTTTTAGCACTTGAATACAGAGCAAGTGAAATCTTTCAGAGAACATGAATTTAGCTTTACGTAAGGACTGAGCCCGGGGTCACTCGCTGCAGAATTGCAATGTCCAATGCCTGCAGATTACGTCATGCAGTAAAGCTTTTTCATAGGACTCAAGAGAAATGCTGATTTGGTCTGCTCTCTTCTTCTTCTTCTTCTTAGCGGCATTTTTTTTTTTTTTTTTTTTAAAGTGGTCACAACAGGTCTATTCAGACAGGATTAGTTTTACACAGGGAGGTGGGGTAATGTCATTGTTACTGGTGTATCTCTGAGATTTTAGTCCTGTCCAGGTCGTCATGTCGCACTACATTATTCCAGGTAATATGGCGGTAAAGATTCTGTTATATCCTGTGAGAAACGAGGTTTTGCACATTTCTCTTCAGTATATTATACTACAGTGCTGTTGAATTCTCAATTCTGATTGGTCAGGAGGTGTTGATTAATTTTCTATAACGCCAGCTCTGACAGCAGTGTCACAGGTTTATAGTAAGGGATTCATTTTAATACGTTATAATATTACACACTACTATGTATACTAATAATAAACAGATTAAAATGTGCTATTTAATAAATAAAAATGTTGATTTTCTCTGAAGAGATGTTTATTTAACATTTATGGAAGGAGTCTCCGGTGCCAGTGCTTTGTTAGTAAGTTAGTTAGTAAGTTTTCCACCAGAGGAGACTTTAAGCTTTCAGGTTTCTCAGTAACATGACAAGCTGCATATTTTTGCTCTTATTAATTTCTTTTTATGGAATGACTCAACTATTTATAGCTGGTGTATCATAAGTGATATCTTATGTAAGAACTTAACTTATCACAGACGTTTCACAAAATACACTCTAGTATATATACACATATATAACTATATGTAACTATAAATGGATAAAAAGCACAATGTGTCATTCATCAATAAGCAAAAAATTGTAATCAGTGGCATATTGCTGTGATATAACTGGAATAAAACACACAATCAACTTCACGGTGGTAACAGTAACACCGCTTCGGGCTGGGCCGCATCACACCACCCAGTCGTTGATCATTTTCCTATAACGGCATGTCCCCGAGTGTTTTATTCCTTACACATCTGCCGTCCTAAATAAATATCACTAAACAGATAAGACAGGATTTCAGAGTTTGGATACAACATGCAATACAACAGCGCTGTGACCTATTTACAGAGATTAGCATGGCATATTATTGAGAAGAGATGCTCTCTGGATGGACTTCACTCATATCCACAGAGAGAGAGAGAGAGAGAGAGAGAGAGACAGAGAGACAGACAGACAGACAGAAGTTTTGCATGACCCAAAAATCTGTAAGTGGAGTTTTGGGAAAGTAGGTGGATTTTGAAGGACACCAGTAGAGCCCATGGCCTAGTACGACACGTCTAGTGATCCAGTGGGGCTTTCTGCAATCAGGCCAAAGTCAGGGCACGCTGTAGACACACACGCACACATACACACACACACACACACACACAAGAACTGGTGCAGCCAGGGTTGCCAGGTTTCAGCGAAACTCACAACCTTACTTACAAACCTACAAACTTACAACTACATCTCAAAAAACGCACAAAAAGACCTAAAACTAGTGCAAGACGTTTGGGCACTGGAAAAACAAAGAGGTGTTTTTCTTGCGTGGGAAACAAGGGTCATGCATTTCTGACTTCCAGAATTTGCAGTACACATGTTTATTATTGCCTGCTATGGCCATTATCCACTCAGTAATCCCCCTTTTCCCCCTCTCTCAATCTTGGCAACATTTTCTTCCATATTTAGACCAAAGAAGGCATAGAAGCTCCACTACTCCTTTCAAACACACTCTCACAAAGTAAATAGCCTAGTTATGTAAAACAACAACAACAACAACACTGTAATATGTGTATAGTTCCCACTACAACAGAAAAGGTTGTGTGAATTGTAGACAAACTGCCTGCACTTGCACTATCCCTTTGTTTGCCATAATCTGTGTTTGCTGCAATTGGTAGATTTAATTCTGAGTGCTTGCTTCAACACAAGATCTTGGTGGCCATGGACTATAACTGGCCCCAAGAAAGAAAAAAAAAAAACACCACCTGCAGACTTGCGTTTTCCAGAACTAACCCAAATTGCCACAAAAAGTGCAACCCTTAGCATGAAGAAAAGGGAAATTATTCTTTTTTTTTCCTCAATTTTCTCTATTTTCTACAATCTTAAGGCCTCTATTCTCATGCATAAAGATGCAGATGCAAAATTAAGGAATGTGAAAACACACCTCCACACATACACACATCACTGTACCTTGACAGGTCTGATAGATTTACTGTATATATTGCATCATAAATCATAAAGATGACCTGATACTTAGATGTGATTAAAATACGTAAACAGTCTTGGCTCATAAGATCAAGGTTCCACAAGAAACCGTCGAGTGTGTACTGTATGTGCTGCCAATTGTTTAAAAAAATATTATAAACAAGCTTATCAGCGTCAGACACGAATTCAAACAAGCTTTTCACAAGGGCAAGCACCAAGTCCAGCCTGGACACAAGAAGTAAACTCACAAGAAGTAACAGGAATTTTCTTCTCCTTTCTGCTACAAATTCATCAAATAAATCCTTTCATTGTATTTAGATAGTTAGACACTAAACGCATATTACTCGGGTGTTCTAAATAAAAAATAAAGGCATGCAGTCGTACACACAGCTATAGAAACGAACGCAGTGAACTGTGTGCCGCACGTGTAAAGGGAAGAGGAGCAAAGATTACATACGAAGGTTAAATTTTAATTGAGACCTGCGACTGGTCATGCTGAAGACATTAAGGAGATTACAGGTTAAAATCCTGAGCCAGCATCTACGCCGGTTTTCCACTGTGGCGCGTTTCTCCGCTGTAAACCACTCCTGATAGGAAAATATAGCATGTGAGTGTTGGAGATTTATTGTGTTATCAAAGGTGGCGCAAATTTTACTCACAGTCGGGTCAAAAAATTTCAGGGCAAAGGTTTAAACGGAAGTGCTCATGTTTACTGAACACACTGTTGCAGAACTTTATACTTTGGCTGATTGATAGACAAAATTGAGGAAACTTTCATGTTTCTTGCTTCTTCTGCACCAGGGCAAAGCAGTGCATGTGTTTAAACGCTCAATATTTCACAGTTAGCACAGTTAGCATTGAAAATCCTTAAGGTCTTTGACAACAAATTTGCTTAAAGCAATACTGCTGTTGCATTAAAGCTCTTAAATTCTCATTTCTGATTGGTCAGTAGGTATTGATTAATTTTCTATAACAGCAGCTCTGACAGTAGTGCAGGTTTATATTAATGCTTAATCTGATCTAAGCATAATATAGATGGATTAAAACGTGCTGTTGTTTAACAAAGAAAAACATAATCATTGATTTGGTGAGTTTTTTTTTTTGTGACGAGACGTTTATTTGTCATTTATGGAAGGAGTCTCCAGTGTCAGAGATAAAGCTGCAACTTCAGTTTGAGTTTATGCTTTGTGGTTTCTCTGTAACATGACAAGCTGAGTTTTTTGTCTTATTAACTTCAAGAGAGGACAAAAGCGAGGCTGGTGAGGGAACGACTGCTATAACGTAAGTGAGAATAGGATCTAACTTGTTTCGCAGACGTTCCACAACACTAAATGTAACTAGAAACAGATAAAAGTATGACATGTCATTCTTTAATTAATAAAAAAAATGTAATAATTGGTAAACTGATATAGCATAAGAATAATAAAACACTTTGGACATGCTGTTATAGGAAAATAATCAACTTTGGCGTGGCAACTGTAACTCTGCTGCATCACAGCACCCTGTTGTTGATTATTTTCCTATAACAGCACGCCTCAAAGTGTTTTGCACTTTACAGACTTATCTCATGTTCCCATGGTAGATCCATCCTCACTCACATTGTTCGCAGCCACCATCTGTCTTGAAATCTTTTTAGCATTTGTGATTTGATCAAAAAGCTTCTGATCAATCAGAATTGAGAATTCAACCATGCTGTGGTGTAGCTAGTTAAAAGTTATCAGACATGATGTTACACTCAGACTAGCACTTTGTTATGTTAACTAGTATTTCTGATTCTGCTCATTTTACCTCATTATGTTTTCCCCAAATGCCATTACATTGTTCTGGAAAAGCCCAAGAGAGGAAGAAACTAGCATGGCAGACGCTAGCTAGTTACTATTTAATGCATCTCAGTTTAATTCATGGTTTGACTCTTGATTTATCCAAGTTAACTGCGTGTATATGGATAGAATTAACAGCAGTTTTATAAGATGGATGATTTTCGTCATTTGTTTTAACTGGAGGTTGGTATCCTCTTAATACCCTTGCTAAAACTGAGCCCTCATGCTAGTGGTGTACACTCGACTATGTATGAAATTGTGAATGTGAATTGTAGCATGTTCTATACATAGCCTATTTGGGAGAGTTTACAAGTTCCACTCAGACGTGCCAACTGAGTCCCCAAAACGTTGATTGCTGCAGACATAACAAGGACACATGGTGAAAAATCAATTTCCGCTCCTTGTTATCGGTCCTGTCAAACAAGGGAATATGAAAGGTCTGTCGTGGCTATTGAGAACAGCTCCCTTAGCGAGGGTCTGGAGCCGCTTTCTGCTCCAAAGGCTTCTGGGATGGCCTTGAAATCAATCATTCCAGTCTGGCAGGGGGAAGTTAAATTGAGTGTGAGGGTGATCATATTGAAATATTTGGCTGGTAGTACTACACGCTCCTCAGTGTTGCCAGAGGCAACAAGGACAACCAGTTGAGCTGCAATTTGTGCTTTATTGGGCGTCTCACTGCGAATCAAGGCCTGGCAAAAAACTGGGACATCTCCAACAAAAAGTAAACAACAGAATTTAACAGAATGTAATCCAGGCAGTCAGATAGAGCCTTTATACACACCTAGAATAAAAGGATATTTTTGGTTTGTCTGGGTTCTATGAAGAACCCTACACCAGAGTGGTTCCCTTTAAGGAATGGTTCCTGGTAGACTCTTTTAAGAGAGCAGTAGTTGTTATGTAGCTATAAAATAACATCATCTTTGGCTGCATTTCATGCACATGAAAACACGATTACAGATTTCAAATCTAATGGATCTACGGCATCTATAGATTTTTCTTCAATTTTTGCACATCAGACTGTAATTGCAGGTAACTAAAGTAAGTGCGGAACTGAAGAAACGGTGGAGCACACGCACCATCTGATTGGTCTGAGGAATCATCCGAGACAATCGTTTGGATTAGTCACTTTGTGATGTCACACCTCATTGAGAAAATTCTATTCAAATGTTACTGAAATGTTACTCTTGCTGACACTGCAACCGTGTTGTGCACGTACATAGATAATAATTAATAATGTTTGCCTGTCACATTGTCGCTCACTAATCTGGATGTATGGTGAGATATAGTGTATTATTAGTACTAAACCAGCCAGAAAATGAAGTCCATTGTTGCGCCTGATGGTTGAAAGGGGTGGAATAATGCTTTCCTCGATACTTGACAATATATGCTAGAGCATACATCATAAAAACCTCTTGCTGTCTCTCCAGGACACGTGTAAGAGAAGTCAACCTACTTGCTGTGCCCTGATAGGAATGGAGTGCTGACGTAGCTGCTGTCCTACTTTCAATAAATGGGGGAGAAAAAAGAGAGAGGGCAGATAAGGAAAGTCTCGAGGGGGAAGCAGTGTAATGACCTCAACTCTTGGCACATGGACAAAGACACACTCTAATAGACAGGGGACACTCATTCCATGTATTAGCATAACCTGGAACTTAAATAGGGTGATGAAGTCAAGGGCGCATACTGCATTGTTTTTTTTTTTTTTTTTTTTTGCTTTATCCTCACATATGTCCAACTGGGTGCATCATGACAACTTTGGAATCAGCTGCATAGAAAAAAAAGATACAAAACTGTACCAGTGGTAGTCTGTAGGTTGTGACCCTCAAGGGCATATGTTTGGTACATTTATTATTTGCTCCTCACCTTATAAAATTGGTTGTATTGTAACTCTAATGTACATAATTAGACCTTAAGAACTATGGCCGAGTTTTAAAGGTACACTACATTCACGTTTCACAGTGACCGAACATAAAGGTACCGAACATGTACCCACGAGGTTAATGCCATTTTTAAATAAGCCGAGCATTGTATCATTGCACAACAGAGAAATGTAGACTCATTCATAAAGAGTTATTGAACAAACTGGTACAGGACACGCCCATCTGCTCATCATTACTGTCTTCTACAAGAGCAGGGAAATATGCAACCCTACGCATGGCTGCACACACTCACGCAGACGCACCCTTAGCACTTATGCATAATGAGCTGCTCTACTTTCATGGCAGATGGAAAATGTGGTGCTTCTCCCTCTCCCTCTCCCTCTCCGCTGCCGACTAGCCTGGGGCTCGGGCGGCCCATATCAGGTGATGGAGAAAGGGTGAAAGGGCTGGCAGTGGCTGGATGGCGGTGGAAAATCTGCCTCAGTGCTCATCAATATTTCAGCCGTAGCTGCGGAAAGCCAACACCGGCCAATATCTTCCATCGTGTCATTGGACAATGGGATTGGGTGCCTGCGGCTTGACATGCCAACATTGTTGGCACACGAGCGGTGACGCAAAGGCCTATGCATTATTCAGCCATCTTCCAGAATGGCCACAGGTGGGTGGGGGAAACTTGTGTCAGAGGAAGATTACGAGGTAAGTAGCAAGGTCAAGGGGTAGCCAGAAAGAAAAAGATAAAAGGGAGAAGACAGAAGACGGGGACTCCAGAGACTCACTTTTTGGATTCCCCAGAAAATCCAACTGGGTTTGAACAGTGCTCCTTTAAGAGTTTCATTGATATCTTCACAGCGTAACCGAACACTCCTCTGGCAGGATTGTGTGAATTAATTCACTAAGTGGGGACCTAAGAACACCACCTCGTACTGTCGGAGTGACGTGCCTGTCATAAAATGAAGCACTTGTAATACACTAATGAAGGAATACAAAAGTGTCAAGTCGCCATAATGGCACTGAGTTTGGCGACATCGAGCCGGAGCTGAAATCGGAGCAGCCGGCTCGGACTGGCTTGCGGTAATCGGACTGAGTGCACACTGGCTCCGTTCGCACCGGGACCAAGAGGACACCCGAGTTCTCAGAATCTCTCTTCCTTCATTAAGCCCTGCTCCCTGCCACATCAATGATTAAAGGCATAATGTGTCGTAACACGCTAGTCGCTCCTCAGCACAGTTACCTAGCAAATAACCAGAAGTAGCCTTTCTTTAAATCCCCAGCTAGTTGTATGGATTAGGGCTATGTCGTCATTTTATTACTATAGAAAACTGCACGTGGTGGGTAGTTTCAAACATGGAACTGGAAGAGGCTTGTTTAACTTATATAGGAACTTATATAAGGCGTGAGCAAAAGAAGAGTAAGCATGTAAACACCACAAAATGGCTTCCTGTGTTGTGATCTGTAAAAGAATAGTAATTGCAAATGACTAAAATATCTAATATAGGTTAGCTTTTAGGTTTTTTTTCTGCCTTTGGGGTGGACACAAATTTGTGATTAATCTTTGATAGATCTTTACTATAAGATCTACAAATAAATGTATATTAATGTTTAACTAATGCTTTCATAATGAAGAATTAATACATGCACTAATCCTTAGAGCATCATGACATAATGAAGAATTATAAATCCATTAGCTAGCACAATAAACAGCTAAATGCTCCAGTGTGCTACCCAGGTCCGTGATATTGTTGTTCGTAAATCTAATTAAGACTGAAAATTAAACCTAATATAATATCATATGGTGAGCTAGTTTGCTAGTTATGTTTCGTCAATAAATACAGACTTAGTAAAAGAAACAATTATATGATTATTATTATATTCTAACAAAGTTCCTAATGTTTAGATTTAGATTTATGTATCATGTTTGCACCATCAACAAAAAGACAGCCATTCTTTTGGAAGTGACCATGAAGAGACATTACAAAAACAGCAGTGTGAGTTCTACTTAACAATAAGCAGTTCCACCATTTTGTTGTTAAATAGAATGAAGAAATTTGGGTTCTTTAAATGTAAGGGTCCACAAATTCGTGGGCCAAAGTTCACAAAGCAAATCAAAGTGAAATTCTCATCCTATGTCTTTTTTTCCATCCAAATAGATTTTTTTTTGTTAGAAAATTGGCATTAAACCAGAGCTTTACACTGATAAAGGGCATATGGGGTCAATCAGATTTAAGAGGCTTACATAAAAATATTAAGTTTCTCCTCATAACGTGATCACTGCTTATCCTAAACCTAATTTAAACAAGTTTCTAATTACTAGATTGAATTATGTAGAGTGAGTATTAACGTATACCAAATACACGATGAAACCTTGCAAGGATATTGGCACTTAAGGGAACTATGTGTGCAGTAGAATAGTGTAGTGGTAATGCGGCTGTTGCAGAACGCCAGTGACCTGAGTTTGACCTGATTTTATTCAGAGTTTTGAAAATACATGATCAAACCATGTTTGGATGTACGAAAAGCAAATTGTTAATGTAACTCAATTCAATCACATGGCACCAGTGTACCCATTTAAATGAAATAAATGAGCTTTTTTTCAGTGTAGGCTCTCACAAGGCAATTAAGATACTTACAGTGGTGTGACAAATAGCCTATAACCTACGATCGAATATTCACACATGTGATTCACATATACACTTTAATAAACAAATCAAATGCATTTTGTATTTTTACATTCATATGTATCACTCAGCTGCAGTCAGAAACATTTTGGCTTAAGTCAAACACCACAGAAGTAGGCAGAAGTATTTACATGAGCAGGCACCGGGGAGGCGAGGATTTCTGAAGCAGTTCAGGGGAAACGGGTTTTATCACAGCAGAAAGCACCACAGAGCCGGAATGGCTGCCCTTGAACAGCAGTCTGTTTATTTCTGGGACGCCTGCATTATGTTCTGCGGTCATTATCTAGCAAAACGACTCACGCTGCATTTATCCATGAAAAACACTCCAGACGGGTTCGACAATAATATGAGGAATATGAGTTCCACTGAATATGTTCTTCAGAGTATCTGTCTCTACAGGCTGAAAGATTTCCTACCTGGGAGAGAGAGAGAGAGAGAGAGAGATCATAAGAGATAAAGACAAACAGACCGAGACACAAAGGAAGGCAAAGGGAGACAGACAGAAAGAGAGAAACAGACAGAATGACAGAGACAGACAGAGATAACAAGCGAGAGTAAGAGACACAAAAAGAGAGACAGATTGAGACTAACAGAAAGAGAAAGGCAGAGAGTGAGAAAAAACAGACACAGAGAGAGAGAGAGATAGAATGAGAATGAGAGATTGAGAAGGAGGGATAGAGAGAGAGACATGTCTGTAGTATTCATTATTTTATTGCTGACATTTTTTGTCATTGTCAGTAAGCAACTCTAAGTCTTTACTTTAAAAAGAGTTTAAATGAATCACATCATCACCACCATCATCATCACCACCACCATAATCACTACCACCACCATCATCATCA
Organism: Pangasius sanitwongsei; assembly: GCA_037576675.1. Classification (NCBI taxonomy): domain Eukaryota; kingdom Metazoa; phylum Chordata; class Actinopteri; order Siluriformes; family Pangasiidae; genus Pangasius; species Pangasius sanitwongsei. The sequence continues at coordinate 3,441,003 of CM075020.1, read as the reverse complement.
CCACCATCACGATCACCATCATCATCATCATCACCACCACCATCATCATCATCACCACCATCACCACCTCATCAGGCCCATGGGAGGAAGAGAGAAATGCTGTTAACTCTCAGTCTCATCGCCACCCCCCGCCTTCCCGCCCGATCTCCCATATGATGGTAGAGCCCTTGCCTGGCCCTATCATCAGGATAACCCTGAGTCACAGTTGTCCAGATAGCGACCCTGACGCGACCCTTAGTCACCTTCCTCCCCCTCACTAGTGTTTACTGGACTTCGCTCAGCTGTCTCATGGGAGGAAAAGGGTTTCTAGTCGAGCAGACTAGTGAGCCATAATGAGCTGTAACGCTGCAGACTCGTCTAAAAAAAACCCTTCAGAATTCCCCCTCTGTGTCCCTCGTGGTTTGTTCCAGCAGTTATAACGGATGTGTGTGTGTGTGTGTGTGTGTGTGTGGAGGTTTTATTAATACTGATATGATGTGAATGAGGATATATTTAGTTGGGCTTCATAAAACAACAGGGTGGTGTGATGAAACAGAGTTCCTATCGCCACCACATAGTTGATACGTTTCCTATCAGAGCATGTCCCGAAGTGTTTTACAGCTTTTCCTTGGACTGTTACACAGTGCTGACACTGGAGACTCCTTCCAAAATGCTGTTTATATGGATCTGATTAGTCATTTATTGTTAGCAGTGATACTCAGGGATTCTTATTGACTTGCACTTGTAGTCAAAACCATGAGAATTAGCATTTCTTGTAAGTGCTCTCTAATCACTCTTCCATGCCATGTGATTCACTGTGTTATGCACTGCATGGGTTTTGTGAATGCTTGCTCTTTATGTTGCTTTCCCATTTTGTTAATAACACTCCACAAGTGCTATCAAGAACATCTCGGGGATAAAGCTAAATAAGAAGATGTTTCTGCGTGCTGACATTAGCAGAGGTAGCGGCTGCTGTCATATTGACTTTAGTTATTGAGAGTGAGAAGCAGTAGTGCAATAAGGCTTGTTGATGTTATTGTAGCTTATCTAAACTGTGTATATGTGTGCCTCTGTGTGTGTGTGTGTGTGTATATCACTGTGTACACATTTTTTTTTTCCATTACACACAAAGACCAGTCAGGAAAAAGACACACGCTTACAGATACACATAATTCACTGTAATAGATAGAGACATGCTTAATGCAAACACACACACACACATACTGATACACACTCAAGTGTACACTTCACTTATACACTAAACACACATGCATAAGCATACACACAGTGCACACAGAGACTACATCCAATGTTCATAGGTGCTACTCTACATATTGCTTCTGTACATCATTAACAGACAATCATGACTTGACGAAGAATCAATGCCACGCTGCACTGGTGGCTTATTGTGGACAGTGGAATTGAATTTTCCTTACATTTGGAGAGTATATCGTTCAAAATGTAGTGTCACGGCACAACCTTATGTCAACCAAAAGTCACTTGTCTCAGGTCTTTATGTCAACTCAACATCAAAATTGACGAAAGCAGTCTTTATGATGGCTGAGGCTTGCTCGAATGAGCCTTTATAAAATTCTTATGGAAGTTCCTCACACACTCAAAAGAGCTAAAATGTTCTTCTTGAAGTAAGTAAACCTACGTTCACACTAGGAAGTGGCTAGTCGCTTGTAATTTGTGTCTTGTGGGTGTGATCTCTGGCCTACCTCTATACACATTTAATGCGAGGTCCTATATGACAAGATAAGATGAAACTATGGTAGATATTTTCTATTTTTGGGCATTAAACTATAAATGTGTACTAACTGCAGGTAGGAACTAAAATTGTGAATGGAGAACTGAAGAAATGTTGGACCACATGTGACAGGATTGGTCCAAGAAATCAAGCCAATTGTTTGGATTTGTCGCTTTACCCCTAATTTGCATAGTGTTGAGAAAATCTCAACTCACGTGTCGCTTGTTTTCACACAAATGCCAGAGGGTGGGGAACCTTCATTCTGGAAAACACGTTAACTGCAGAGAAACCAGTATTTAAATGACTTTTTTTTGCACATGCTAATACTTCACAATAGATGTGATGAGTTCAGACTTCAAAAAGAGTGTATGTATGTAAATATACAAGTTGAACACTTTAATAATTAAAATGTTGGGACGTCAAAAATGGTTCAAAATACACAATGAATGCAAAATAGAAAATGAGTTCTGTTTATAATGTAAATGCATAGAAATACTTTTAAATCCTGTTGACATCAGAGAAAGTTTCTCATAATTAAAATAGTCAATTTTATTTTCAATTTATTTTGCAGTTATTTGGCGTTTGCTAATTTATTACCTGCCCTTCAGTTGTATTAATTTACTTTCACAGCCATCATACATGAAGGCATATTCAGGCTGCTGGAAATCACACTTCAGGTCCTAAAGTAATATATTTGCATCGAAACACACCCTCTTTTTTGTACTATTAAATAGAAACACCTCCAATTGCATATTCATTTAAACCAAACCGGACAATGTGTGCTCTTCTGCTCATGTGAAGAATATAATCCTCCATAGATTCCGCAAGTAAACACTTTCTGCAGGTTTTTTTTTTAGTTACACACATTAAACTTTAGAGAGTCAGTGTACTTTCTTTCAAAAGGATATTAAATAAGTCATTTATAATAACGCTGAATAAACTTTCAAGTAGTGATGCCAGAGGGTAAGGAACTTCCATTCTGGAAAACACACAACCCAAAAATATCTCGTACCCCCCTCTGTATGATGACTGAGAGTGACCCCGAGCGCACACACACACACACACACACACACACACACGCATTCCTGGTTTCAAACACTTGCGGCTGGTGTCATGTATTCTGACAAAACATAAGTAGCAGTTGAGCCCCAAGACAGCTGTATGAAGCTGCTCTGAAATGCCATAACACACACCTCCTGCACTTGTGTCCGAGCCAAACTCATTATGATGGGACTTTTGGACAGTTTCCCCATCAGAACCGAAGTATGACCTTTAGACAGAGCTGGCTCATTAGCGGCGCCGTCAGTGCACCGGCTTCTGTTGATGACTTACAGGCAAAGAACCTTTTTGTGCTGAACTCAGCTACTTTATATGGCACCTCTTTCTACAGATCAGGACAGATATAAACACACATACACACACACACACACATTGGATGATTTGATCTTGATCCAGTCTGAACGGGAAAGCCCAGAGAAATCCAGAAGAACCTGAAACAGCTAGAGGGGATATCCCGGTGTGGAAATGTCAACCGTTTCATAGGTCAAGTTTTCCAAGACCTCCACACAACTGACCTCCGAAATATTTAAAGAACTCCAAATTAGAGTCACGCCAGATTATAAATCATCCAAGAATCAGATTTCAGGGTTGAGTAAGGCTCTTACCTTGTAGGGGAACCCCTCTGCTGTGTGTGGCAGGGAGACAAACACACACATGCACATACACATGCAGCTGAATGCACAGGTTTACACCCCACATGGTTTCTGGATTTTAAAAATATATATACATAGTTTATCACTGTATATATATATATATATCACTTCATCATGTCACAGCCTGAGATCTGCTAGCCACTTTTTTTTTAACACTTTATTATTTTACTATTTGTGGATTGTTATGTATTAATTGTTGTACTAAAATCTATTACCACATCTTCACTGTGTTTTGCTTTTCATTTGATTGTATGTATGTGTGTATATATATAATTATTTTTATTCTGTATCAGCCTTTATCTATTTTTTTTATTTCTTATTATTTTTCATGATTTTTAAATTATTTTAAAGTATTTTTTAAGTATTTTTAATATATTTATTATTATTATTATTATTATTATTATTATTATTATTATTATTACTACATCTAAAAAGTACCCCTAATAAAAAGAAATAAAAAAAAAACAATTTAATAAAAATGACAAAAAAAAGCATTACACGCTTAATTATGAAGGTGGTTTAAAAATCCGAGGGTTAAGTAGAGAAAACGAGCAGCAAATGTGTTTTATAAGGCTATTATTAAGTCATTTAATATAAAGAGATAATTCACAAATTAAAGGAAAAGCTGGTGACTCTGTTATGATATGGGAGGGTTTTTATTTTATGTTTTGCGCTTAGAGTTCTTCTGACTTCGGGATCACCTTTATCCTATGATATGAAACACTGCTATCCTGGTGGGCGTGGTCTCTTCCAGGATGACTCCGCCCCCATCCACAGGGCTCGCTGAATGGTTTGATGAGGATAAAAATAAGGCAAATCACACGTTATGATCTTCACACTCGCCACATCTCAACCTAACAGCTTTGGGAGATTTTAGAGCGACGTGTCAGACACGAGCGCTCTCCACCATCATCATCACAACACCACCTGAGGGAAGCTTTTTATAGAAAGGCGTTCATCGCGCCAGTACAGTTCCAGAGACGTGAAGAATCTATAACAAGGAGCACTGAAGCTGTTCTGGAGGCTCGTGGTGGCTCAACACTTTAATTTGCATATAATAGTACACTGAAAGTAAAAAGGTATACATACACTTGTTAGTAAAGTTCTTACTTGTGTTCAGTGTATTCTTCAGAGTAAACTACTCATGTACTTATATACTTGAAAGTAACCTTGTGCTTCAAGTTGATCTCTGACAAAAGCATTAGGTGCTTTAAAAACCACAGAAACACTTCCCATCACATCCCACAAACTGGTTTTAAAACAAATAATTTGTTCTGGCTTTTGTTCAGGGGTTAGCTTCGCGAGTCAGATCATATTCATATTCTGTATACAGCACTTTTAAATATAACATCTAAATACACTGCAAATTCAAGTTAATATGGATTGAAGTACTGAAAATACTGTACACAGGATTAAATCATGCTCTTATAAATACAAAAGTGCTGTGAAATTCTGGATTCTGATTGGTCGTAAGGTATTGATTCATTTCCTTTAACAGCAGCTCTGACAATGGTGCAGCACAGGTTTATATTAATGCTCCTGTTCTAATACGACATCTTTCCAATGGCAACAGCTGATTCACAGGGACCTGTACAGTGGACGCGCCACATAAATGACTTAAAAAGACATCTGTAACCATTGATATGGTGAAGGAGTCTCCAGTGTCAATGCTAAAGTGGGATTATAAAGAATGGAGGGTTGGGGGATGATATGAAGAATTTGCAAGATTGAATGGAATGATCCATTAGTTTTGTAGTAATGCTTGACAAGCTCAGATGCAATGTGTGTGTGTGTGTGTGTGTGTGGGGAGAGAGAGAGAGAGAGAGAGAATCCAGGCACAGCTGCAGAGGTATGAGGGACCACCCTGTGTTCTGACACTATCTATATGACTCTAGTATACATGGAAAACTAAATTAGGGCATCACTTTGCTCTTCTGTAATCTCTCAGTTACCACACAGACATAAGCACACATACACACACACACACAGACAGACAGACAAATCCTCAGCCCACACACGCGCACGCACACACACACACACACACACACACACACACACCTCTGACCCCCAGCTGTCATGCTGCCTCTGGCTTCTTTCATCCTTTACTGCATGACTGTGACACGTGACATAAGAGTTAAGACTCAGTAATTACTGCATAGTTAATAGTGAACTCCTACTAGGTGTTAATGAAGAACGACTCATTAGTTCCTGCTTCGTTACTGCATAGCTACCTATGTGTTGTTGAACAGTATTGTAAAGTGTTTCCATTATCTCTTTTGAGTGTCCAATTATTATTATTATTTTTTTTAAATGTTGCTATTTGACAGATATTAGATGTTGTGCAATCATATTGCAGCATGTTCACTGCCCCATTTAGCTCCATACAGTTATTATTGCACCTAGTGGTCAAAAATAGGAACTGCAACAAGCTTTAATAGAGGTCCATTAGAATCACGCTGTTCCGTGCTCAGGGGAGGAGCTTTTTGTGGATTTTGAGACGTAGGTGGGCTGAGAGTTTTGTTAAAAAGCTGTCAACCCTGGTTAATGAAAACAGTTGAACAAACGGATGTCTAAAACCACTCAATACGAGCTGCTTGACTGTACGCTGGATAACTGTATGCTGTTGATTCTCAACTGCTTATTATGGGATTACTCTAAAAATTCACTAGATAGTAGTCTATAGCATCAGTCAAGTGTGATAGTCTCAAGGCTATGTTGTTATTAATGTCGTCCTGCCTCACCGAAATCTACGTTCAGGAGCTGCTGGTGTCTTAAACATAAATGTCAGTGGAGGAGTTCATTGCTAGCAGCACACGGCAACCAACATAAACAGAGATAATAAAACGTGTAAAATAGTCTCAGTCATTGGAATTACATTTATTTTCCGTGTTTGCATATTTGTATCAGTCAAATTTCCCCCATGTCAGTGCAGACTAAACCCACGGCTGCTCCGGATCAGAGACAGAAACTTTACCAGTGAACCGGCAGGGAATTATGGGAACACATCAGCTTTCAGTAGAGAGCGGACAGATATAAAAGAGCGAGAAAAAAAACCAAATTGACTTTGCATCATGAATGAGCCTGAATGATAGGTTGGAAAATACAGGATGAATAACTGATGAGGTTTGATGAAAAATAAATGTGCACTATGTTATGCATAGCTTTCATTTCTGTGAGCTGAGACACAAGAACACGCTGAGCATCTTCATATCACAGCATGTGAATATTCATATTTATATCCCTGTGCAAAAATTAATATCAAAATATCTTCCGATTCTTCCCTGGGAAAGATACATGGCGTGGTAAAGGCTACAAACTAGCAAAATAAAGACATTTTGGCTCAAATGTTCACATGCATACTGTATACACAGCGGTTCACAATTACCTTGACTAAAGCATGACATTTTACAATTATGAAAAATTTATATCTCTATAATACAGTGTAAATTTCTAGACTTGTATGCTGGACACTCTATATAATGTAAGCTTAATAATAAACACAATATAAATGTTATGATTTAACAAACAGTCAGTAAGGAGATGCTTATATAAAATTTATGGAAGGAGTCTCCAGTGTCAGAGTTTTGCAACAGTAATTTCCATGGAAATCTCTTCAGGATGGTGGATTTGCATTTTCCAGGTTTTCTTTAACATGACACACCGTTAAATGTAACTATAAAGGGATAAAAAGTATGGCATGCTGTTCTTTAGCAAATGAAAATTGTAACTGCTGGTAGCGTACTGTGGTGTAAGAGGAATAAATACTTCAGGATGTGTTGTTATGGGAAAATAACCAAACTTCGGGTCGATCGGATCCATTTCGCACCGGGTCGTATCACATCAGGCTGTCGTTGGTTATTTTCCTTTTTTATACCTAAAAAAAGAAATAATGCATAATATCATCCTTCCAAGTAAATAAAATAATGGCACAAACAAAAAAAAAAAAATCATTCCTCATGGAGCTCAGAAAACGATGATGTCACTTTGATCACCTCAGACGGCTCTACGGGATGAACCATATTAAACAGGTGGAGGGACAGACCACTATTTGGATAATGGGGGGATTAAAAGAGATTAAAGGGATATTAGGAGTAAGAGTCAACCTCTGTAGGTCTGGTGTTCTCTTTAGGGTTCGGTTTCTCTTTATCCATCCATCCTTTTTTTTTTTTTGTTTTGTTTCATTCCCAATCTGTCTGCTGTGCTGTTCTTTGTGGAACGTGGTCGCTCTGTGGATCAGGCAATGGAGTGACACTCAGATTTGAACCCTTCAGGACAAAAGAATGCCGTGTACGCGCTCTTCCTCTTTCACACACGTGTACAAGTCATCTTTAGCTCCCTTTGTTGTTAATTATGTTGGTCATTCACACTAAAGATGCTGATGCGATGATGATGATCATTTTGATGATGATGATGATCATAATAATGTGTATCGTATGTGTTTGTAACAGAACAAAATGAAACAAGACGTGTCACTGTGTCCTAAATAGCGCACTGGCTGCAAGGTCCGCAAGGCCTTGTCCTATATCCCTGTTTAGGGTTCAGAAGAGCACTCTCTATGTACCCTTAATTCTCTCGATCCGGACACAGCAGCTGTCTCAATGATTCCTCTTATACCATAGCAATTTGCCAATTTTTTTGATTTATTAAATTGTGAAATATTGTACTTTTTTTTTATCCATTTCTAGTTAGATTTAATGTAAAGTTAGTTCCTGTTATCACTTCTATTATAACAGTTATAAACAGTCATTCCCTCACCAATCTCCTCTGTCCTGAAGACTTTCCTGCACCAGTCTTTATTAGGAAAGCAAATTTTTCATCACAGTGACCAGCAGGATATAATTCTGCAATCGACTTCTTTGCGAAGTGGGAAGTCAGAGCTCGGAATTACATCATTTTTGACGTAACAAACACATGGATGTCTCCATGATAATCTTTTGTAAGCGACAAGCTAGCCAGCTAACTGTGATGAGTGATGCATATTTACGTCTTCAGAACAGCGAACTGTATCGTCATCATATTAGTAATAAGCGAATAAGTCTGTTTGCGGATTGATCTAAAGCAAATGTATATACAACGTAACTCGTTTAAAGGTACTGTGTTTTACTGTTGATGCTGTGAGCCATGTTGATTTGACATCACTTGCTGAACTCGGAGTTGAGAAGACCGTCCCGAGTTCCCAAGTAGGAATCCCAAGATGAGGGGGTGTTTTCTTTTGTTTTTCCTAGTAAGGGGAAGGAAATTGGTGCAACAAGGACTGGTGTAAAAAGCGTGAACCCTACTTTCAGGAAATTTTGAAAAAGTTCGAATTCTGACAATCCCACAGCTATCCCTGGCCAGGAGTCTAACAGGGCAAAATTGGCCATGCTCTCAGGGTGGGAGAGATGGCCTACTCTCTCCGCTGTCAATCACAGCAACATGAATCAGTCATGGGTGTCTGTGAGCTCATGTAGAGCTTTCCTCCCAGTGTGTTATGCCACCCAGTGATGCATCATGGGCAGGAATTCGAAAAAAAAAAAGATGCAGGGGCTTTATGTGTCTAAGAGGAATCATGTGTTAGCCTTCATCTTCCACGGCTAGTACCTATCATGTGATAGAGGAGAGGAGTAGAAATAGAAACAGCTCAATTCATTAGAAATTATCGCACAAACATAAATAATAACCGCGTGAACGGGTCTCTAGATCACTGGAGTGATGTAGCTGAGGCTGAGGAACTGTCAGAGGCAGACTTTAACACACCCTGCTCACATTTCTACATCTGGTGTTTTTTTCCCCTAGTATTTCCTGTATTTAAAGTGAAAGAAAGAAAGAACTCTTCTGTTCTAGGCCACGCCCACTTTGGGTTTAAATGCAGATACAGATATTCGTAGTGCTAAAGAGACACAGCTCCAAATACAGATAGTTACACCCTTAGTCCACATCACGACAATATCAGCAAGTGTGGAGGTCTCTCACACACACGCACACACGCGCACACACACACAGAAATGCTGTCAGTGTGAGGCCGAGCTTATCGAGTATGCATTACATATCTCTCTTATTCAGCCCAAATATAAAAAAACACCATTATTATCATCGTGAATTGTGAATGATCTACATAACAAACAACAAACAGAGCTAAAGATGGTTTGTGCAAGAGTGACACGAGAGACACACACACACACACGCACACACACACTTTTTGTTCCCCTCTTTATTGTCCTCCTCCCATCTAAACAGCTTTGAGAGGGCTGTAATTATGAGGAGGGAAGCGTGTATTTATAGAAAAGCGGGGATAAATGGTAGAATGACTAGCTGTGTGCCAGACTGTTATATTTAACATGCCCTGATGTCAACACCATCCTGGACCACTGCCATGGGTTCTTCGTTTTATTACTGAAGAAGATGCTTCATATTGGTGAAGCACAGTGATGATGAAACCAGATACACACACAACAAACACAAACACACATTCACACACAAACACAAGGGATCTGTACAGAAGGCTGAGATACATGCTTATCTTTAAAAAAAAAAAAAAAAAAAAAAAGAGGCAAAGTTATATCTGTTTGATTTAGATTTGATTGATTAGCCCCTTCCTTTATTTATTTAACTGATTTTATCTTTTCAGCAGAAATGGTGGAAACTTCCTGGTTCGGAAGAATTCGAGCCTGCGCGACATGTGGATGGAAACCTCTGATGCGAAATTAGCGTTTTTAAATGAAACATGAATCTGGAAAATGATTCTCAGTTCAATAATCAAGATTCACAGGAACTGTGTCATAATATATCTCAAAAATATAACTAATTCTCTTTATATGTAAGCATTTCAAGGTCCAAAAAAAAAAAAAAAAGAAAAACCTTTTCCAAATCCAATTCCAATCTTGCAATCCGAATTGCGCAAAACAATATTCAGACTTCAGACATCTGACACCTGACCATCACACCCATATGTGGGCCTTCACCAAACTGTTGCCACAAAGTTGGAAGCACACAGTTGTATAGAAAGTCTCTGTGTGCTGTAACACTAAGATTTCCCTTCACTGGAACTAAGAGGCCCAATCCTGCTCCAGCATGACGATGCTCCTGTGAACAAAGCGAGCCCCATGAAGACATGGTGTGTGAAGGTTGGAGTGGAAGAACTCGAGTGTCCTGCACAGAGCCCTGACCTCAACCCCACTGAACACCTTTGAGATGAACTGGAACACCGACTGCACCCCAGACCTCCTCACCAACATCAGTGCCTGACCTCACTAATGCTCTTGTAGCTGAATGAGCACAAATCCCCACAGCAGTGGAGCTTCTTATAACAGTAAAGAGGGAATAAATCTGGAATGGGATGCACATATGGGACCGATTGGTCAGGTGTTCACATGCTTATGTGGCAATATACAAAGTGTAATTACAGACTTGAATGCTATTTGTGACATATGTACAGGATTTGTGAATGGCGTGGTGTTGACCTAAAAGAGACACGCATCTCAATTACGCACAATTTTAAACTTAAAGACATTTTTCTTGCGTGATATCGACTCGAGCGAGGAGCAGGATTAAGTGCTACTGTCTGACAGATATATAATGCCATTGCATGGAGCCAATATTGCTTATCGTACGGACAAATTTTTAATGAATACAGTCGTGAATGAACTTAAAGTGAGACGTAAGTGTAGCAGATGAGTGCTCGGTCTGCTTATCCTTCAAACTGTGGGCATGATAAATAGCGATTTTTAAAAGCCTGATCAATTCACCTACATCCCATGCACACAATACGATTTCATGACCTCTATTTAGTGTCTCAAGGCTTCATTAAGTTGCGCATTCAATATAAAAAAAATTGCAAAATGCAAAATAAATGATGTGCTGGATTAAGTGCTATTTTATAAGCTGTCTGTGAAAGAAAGTGGAAGCCATATTGTTCAATTAAACTGAATTTGCGGTGATTAAAGTGCTAAATATAGCTAGGACTTTTCAAGCAGCAATGTATTGGCAACTCCTCTAAGATGTTTATTTCAATGCTCCCTGCTGACTGTGCTGTAAAGAGACGAAGAATCGTATTATCTATCTGCTAATACATCTCTTCTTCGGTCTGTTGAGTTGAAGACGAGATGAAAGGAAATTCCTCAGAGAGCCACGCTGAAGCTAAAGCGAGTGAGCTAAAGCTCCTTACCCAGAGCAAGCCGTATTAACACTGCGTCTGACTGCGAGAGGAAGGGCAGAGAACGCATCATGCTCTGGGGATCAGTGTGAATGTAGTTATGTGTGAAAAAGACAGAACCAACGTGAGGAATGAACTGGGATCTGAAAACACAGTCAGGAAAAACAGCGATTGAGGTCTGCGCACGCTTCGTAAAATCACGTGAGGTTTCCGCGCCGGATAATGGAGCGCATGGAGGCCCTGAGGGAGAATGAGCTGTCAATCAAAGAGGCATCAGTGAAATGCAGAAATATGATGAAAAGCAAGACTGTGGGGTTGAGAGATTGTGTGTATCATGTTTTAGGTACATTAGGGGAAAAAAAAAAAGGCTGCATCTTCAGACCCAGAGAAAGAGACTGAGATATAAGGTGAGACTGGTTTTGACACTCTAGTTGATTGGGATTGGACTGGTCTGCATTTGTCTGTTCTCATTAGGGAAAACATGCCTCCTGTAGCGTAGCTGGGATTGCACTGAATATAGCGTTGCTCTCCTCTATATATATAGAGAGACATGAGAAAAATAGAAATGTAGCATTAATGATATTACATGCCAACACCAATACATCAGTCACACACCAACACTTGCCTGATGTATTCAAATTTATCAGTAAACTGATAATCTTAACCCACTGTAACACCCGCTGAAAATAAAGCCGCTGTTCTGTACCATGAGTTCAGAAAGGGAGAGACAAGTCTGCGCTACAAGTATAATATGATATGATCTTAGCAAAAAAAAAAAATTTAATTTTGTACGATAAGTATCTAGTACTAAATACTAGATACTTACGATAAGTAAGATAAATACATACAAATTTTTTTTAAACATATTAATTAATAGTAGCAGTAAAGCTTTGCCTTGTGAGCTGGAGATTGAACTGCTCTCTCTAAGCACTTCTGATGATGCTCCCATGCAGAAGAAAAAAAATCTGTGCAGAATGCTAACGCAGAAACGTGTACGGAAAGTTAGGCAACGCACCTTTTTCAGAGCAACTCAATCCGTGCAGCTCATGGAGTACTTCTGCTCTGGCACTGAGTGTGGCCTTTCTCTCATGTCCCTTTTTTTTGTGTCGTTCTATTTCTAAGGAATATTAGGAGAATCATTTGTGACATAGGTGATACCTAAACGAAACACAAATGAGATTCCACATTAAATCTCCTGACATATCAAAGAGAAAGCTTTAAACAAAGATAATTTCATTTAAAGTATGCTATATACAGTGCATATACATACACATATATATATATATATA
>CM075020.1:3408520-3428042 GCA_037576675.1 Pangasius sanitwongsei | reverse complement strand
TATAAATATCTCTCATAGCGCTTTTATATAATTTTCTGATTTTGTTTTTTAGACACAAAATATCTCAATATATATAACACAAACTCTCTCTATATATATATATATATATATATATATATATATATATATATATTCATATATATATGCTTGGTGCATAGTGCAAGTGATGAAGTATATGTCATTAAATACGTCACTTCTAGAAAACTTTTGTGAGCTTCACATTTCAAATCAGCAAACAGAATCAATATACATTTCCACACTTCCTGCAGTTGAGCAGTGGCTCAGGAGTGACCCAAAAAAGTGAGAATTTTTCCATTTAAAAGTATTTTTTTCATTCATTCTTTCATTTTCAGTAAGTGCTTTATCCTGGTCAGGGTCATGGTGCATCCAAAGTCTATCCCAGGAACACTGGGTGTGAGCTCAGGTTTGAACGGGGGACCCCGGAGCTGTGATGCAGCAACGCTACTGTACCACACTGACACCTTTTAATATAATCCATTCACTAGCAATATTACAGGGTGGTTTAATCAGATTATAGCAATTTTAAAAATGAAGTTTTTCATCTAATTATTCATAATGCACTAATAATATTCTAACCATCTGAATAACCATTAAGGCCGGTGTTTTGTCTGGAGATTTGTAGCCGACTTCTTCAGAACAGAGAGAGAAAAAGACAGTCTGGTGAAAAAATAACGACTGTTTATAGCTGTTATAACCTAAACAGATGAGTTGTTAAGGACAGCCATGTTTCCTACTTATCCTGTTAAACTAATTATCCAGCCGTCTTCTCTAATGGTTGGCTCTCGCTGATGGGATAATGATGTTCTTGACATTAGAACTTTTGGTCAAATAGAATGAAGGTGTAATGGAAAAACAACCATTTTGGAAAAAGGGCTTTCAGATGTAATATCTGTACTGCACAGTGGCCACTACTTTCACCGACCTCATTATGTACAACAAAATAAAATGGCTTTTCAGGTCAGATTTATTTCCTTCCACTGTAGCCAACCTGTACATGGAAAAAGCAGAGGCAAGCTCTGAGCAGCTTCCAGGGAGCAATACCAAGCCTTTGGGTCAGGTATGTGGATGATACATGGGTTAAAATCCAAGCTCAGGAAGTGAAGCATTCCCTGAACATACACTGAAAAAAAAAAAAAAAAAAAAAAAAAAGAATTTGACATTATTAAATTTCTCTTGTCTATTCAACTCAAATAGGTTTTTGGTTCAACCAAATAATAAGCAATTTAAATTACTTTAAAATAAGCGTATCTCAATGAATTAAAGTCGGTTATTTATAATGAAGCCTGCATCGCTTGAGGTCCTGACTGCGCATGCGCATGCGCATGCCTGTTGTCGTTCCTGTTTGCCCTGGATGAGGCCGGCCTCCACCTCTGCATATTTCTCCTGGCTGTATCTACTCTATCTTTACTCATGACACTTTATTTTTGACTTCATCTACACAATTTATGCAAGTAGTTGAGACATGATTGGATAAAGTCATAAGCACTCATTTGAAGTAAACTCTACTCAAAATATTTAAGCTAATATAACTAAAAACAACAAGCACGAGTTACTAGAAATCTACATCTGCATTTAGAAAAATGCATGCAACCACTTCTATTCAAGCCATTTATTCAGTGTAAACTCTGAGCAAAAAGGGTTAAATCTATAACCCTTAAAGATTTTTTTGGATGTTCTGCTTGGAGAACCCTAAACGGTTGTATGTAGAACTTTTGTAGAAAAGTGAAATGGTTCCAGAAATAACCCTTTTAGGAAGCTAAGAACCCTTAAATAACCCTCGAATAATTTCTGAAGGTTTGGACTTGCGACAAAATCCAACAGTTGTGCCAGACCAGCAATGACAAGTACGAACACCGCAAATGGAACAACATTGTTATCCTCTAACTTCGCAGAACCATACAACAGAGGCTTTTCCTTTCATCAAGACAGATAGATAGATAGATAGATAGACTTTGTTGATCCCATGAGGGAAATTCTTGTGTTACAGCAGCATGGTCAGTAGCAAGATACAACACGTATCTTGCAATTATACAACAATTCTGATTATACAACAATTATACAAGGGCTCTAATTAGAACCGCTTCAGGAAGCTGGAACCCTTGACTAGCGTGAGTGTAGAAAATTGTCGTATAATTGTATAATATAACGGTGTTCTAAGACCTACACAGTCCACCACACGCTTAGAAAAAGTGCTTATATCTAGAACCCGTAAGTGCTATTTGATTGTTCCTCTAAGGAAACCTTTAAATGTTCTGCTTCGAGTCTTTCTCTATCAGAAAGGGTTGTAGAAGTAGAAGCGTTTTACAGGGCTAAGAACCCTAAACTATAGCATTTAAAGATTAAATTAAACACTTAAAGGTCCAAATAACACGTGAAGAAAAAAGCTTTACTCTAAAATCCTTGACTGTTCTTTGATTGTTCCTTTTTCTTCTTTTTACGATCCCATTTGAATGGCATGTGGAATTTACCAGCAGAAAAATAATGGTAAAATAAATGCACATTTTTGCTTGAATAAATGATTGGATATAATTGATTTGGTGATACCGTGAGAGAGAGAGAGAGAGAGAGAGATAGAGAGAGAGAACTAATCATCACGAGGTGTTCATTAAACCGCGCTGTACATTGAGGACGTCTGTGGAAAAATAAGTCAGCGCTCTGAGATCAACCCTCCACCCTGTTTATGACTTTTCACCCTGTGCACTTGAAGACCTCTGTACTCGGTCCTCAGTCACGCCCTTCACATGTACAGTAACTATAATACACTTTATCATCTTATTAATGATAAAACCAACATCATAAAACTGACTGACTGCTCAGAATGAACTCACTGAACTCAAAAAAAACAAAAAAACAACTGAACTTACTGCTCACAACACAGGGCAAATTTCACTGAGACAAAACCAGCAGCCCTGAACAAGTGTGTGCGTGCGTGTGCATCAGAAATGCTGATATGGAGAGAAAAACAGCTCCATACTTCCTAATAAGTGCACTAGAGTGGCTAATGACATGTGATCTAGTGTGTGTGTGTGTGTGTGTGTGTGTGTGTGTGTGTGTGTGTTCGTGTGTGTTCGTGTGTGTGTTTTGCTTCATTCAGCATTTATTCAAAATGTCTGGGAGAACAGCTTAACTAATGAATGAAAAACTCAGTGCCATATGTTAAATGAATGGCTCTCTCCCATTCAACAAGTAAGGAATAACACACAACAGGGCATGCTGTTATAGAAAAATCATCAACAACAGAGTGGTGGAGGTATTTTCCTATAACAGCACGTCTCAAAGTGTTTTATTCCACTTACACCACAGCAATTTGGCAACGATTGCAATTTTTTAAAAAAAGCATTAAATAATGATGTGTGACACTTTTTTTCCGTTTAGAGTTACGTTTAATTTTGTAGAAATGTTAGTTAGTTTCTGTTATCACTTACATCATAGCAGCTATAAACAGTCGTACCCTCACCCGTCTCTCTTTTTTTCGCACTTTCAAAATTAATAAGACCAAAAAAAAAAAAAACCCTGAAATTTTAAGCGTTACCTCTGACCGTTACAAATCGCTGACACCGGAGACTCCTTCCATAAATGTGAAATAAACATCTCCTTACGGAAAACCTCATCGTACCATTTTAACTGATCCGATTATGTGGAGCATCCTCCGTACAGGTCCTTGTGTTAGATGTTACTATAGAAACGATAACGTATTAGAACGAGCGCATTAATGTAAACCTTCTGACCAATCAGAATCGAGAAAATCGGCGCTGTGCTGTAATAGTCATTAACATGTTATATACAGTATCTGATTTATATTTGTTTGTTTGTTTGCTAATCTCATCTCATACAAAAGCGAGATGTGTTTTTTTTTGTTTTTTTTTTTACACAAGTCTGAACCCTAACCCTACTTGTGCTATCAGCAATTAGAATTGTTATATTGTAGTTACATCATGATTGTTATATTGTGGTTATATGTAATATGATGCCACTATTTGATGAGTCGGGTGTATGCTTTTAAAGTGTATGAATGCTGAATGAAATTGAAAGGCAGTGTTACACTGACAGAGAGGTCACTGTAAGTTACCGCACGTACTACACACAGCTACCACGCAATCAAACTGACGTGAGTCAATGAGTGCATTTCACAGCACTGGTGACTGAAAAGGGTTCGGAATTTGAGAGAAATGTTGAAAGCCATCCATGAAACAATGATGTTTTGTTCTGGAGCCGATCTGTTTCTTATAGTGTTTCCTGTAGAAAATGTACATTTTCACACTGATATTTATGGCACTTAGCAGACGCTCTGACAGAAGTGTTTTGTTATCCGTATGCTCGTGCACATTGCGCCGAGTCTAAACGTACCCCTCAGCTAAGCCACAGCAGAAACGACAGTCGGGATATAGAGAAGCCAATCAGTAAGGCGTTTCGAATTTCGAGACGGTCGAATCCTTCCTTCTGATTGGTCGGAAGGTGTTGATTAATTTCACATCTCTTTCTCATTCTAACACATTATAATTTCTATAGTTCTTATAGTTCTAGCCTTGTATGGTGGGTATGCGTCATAAACAGATTAAAAAAATTATGTATGCTTGTCGATATAGGGAAGTTTTCTGTAAGGAGGCATTATTTACCTTTTATGGAAGGAGTCTCCAGTGTCAGCACTCTGTAGCAGTCAGAGGCAGAGGAGTTTGCCCTTTGTGGTTTCTCAGTAACGTGACAAGCTAAGTTTTTTCCTTAAGAGAGAGAGAAAAAGTGAAGCTGGTGCGCTGTTTACAGCTGCTATAATATAAGTGATAACAGGAAATAACGTGTTTTGTGGACGCTCTACAACATTAAATGTACCTATAAATGGATTAAGAAAAGTACTGTCATTTTTTTAATAATAGAAATTATAACTTTTGGAGAAATTAAAATAGTATAAGAGGAATAAAACACTTTAGGACGTGCTGTTACAGGAAAACTATTAACTTCAGGGTGGCAGCGGTGAGTCCGCTTCATCACACCACCCTATAGCTGATTATTTCCTACAACTGCACAACCCCAATTATTTTATTCCTTCAGTCTGAGTTTGAAGGCAGAGACCTAGACACCAGGATGGAGAAGGGTCTTGAATCTTGTCTTCTTTGTATAATAAAAGGTGGCAGGTCAGGCCGAGCTGTCTTTGTAGCTCAATAGGATCAAGATATGAAGGAGATGGTCCATTTTTGGGATTCAGATCTCATGTAGGAAGTAACAGGAAGCCCAGATGAAGTCCGAGGGCTGCATTTTAGATCATTTAGAAGAATCTAACCGTGCCTGCAGGAAGACCAGTCAGGAGCGAGGTGCAGGCATCTCAACAAGACATTGAAAAGGAATTAATGTTGTACCAGAGTATGCATTTTGCAGTAAAATAGTCAAACCTCCTGAAACCTACAACACTCGGTAATGTGTGCAATATGTTCTAATAATGATAATTACACTGTAAAAAAAAATACTCTAAAATCTACAGTAATTTACTGGCAGTGAAGTTCTGAAATATATTTATAGGTAATTGTACTTTTTTGTACAGTTTATCAATGTATATTTCCAGTAAGCAATTTTAAAATAAAATATAATCCACTACATTTGTTCATTTGGCTGATGATTTTATCTAAAGCGACTTAGAATTGCACTGTAAAACATTTGCTATAAAAATTACAGTAATTAACTGGCTATTTTATTTGCGAGTAAAGCACTTTAAATCGACAAATTTAATAAATAACTGTAAAAAACACACACAGGGTAATATCATAGTACTGTAATATCTACAGATCATTTTTATTTCTATTGTTAGTGCTATATTTATGCTATATTACGGCTTGTTTCCAGTAAATTTTGCAAGTCAAACTACGTGTAAATATAATTATAATATAAAATGAAACATAATCCTGTACATTTGGCTGATGCAGGATACAACTGAGCTGAACGTTAAGGTTCTCGCCCAGCCGTGGCAGTTTGGTGGTGCTGGGATTTGAGCACATGTTGAGCAAGACAATGACAAGAAATATGACGTGTATGACATAGTGCATTTGTTCTCTTATTAAATATTGATCTTTCCTTACAGAACATTTTTTTCAAGTATTACAAGTATTGCAGCTGCATTTTGGATCAGTTGCGGAGGACGAATGCCGCTCAGAGGCAGAGCTGCCAGGAGTGAGTTGCGGTAGTCCAGTCTTGAAATGACAAGGGACTGAACAAGCACCTGAACTGTGTGGTCTGTGTGGAAAGAAATGGATGAATTCTTCTGATGTAATAAAGGATAAATCGACATGAGCGTGTCAGATTAGCAATGTGAGAGGAGAAGGATAGTTGATTGTCCATGGTTACCCCAAGGTTGCGTGCAGTAACCGAAGGCGAGATCAGAGAATTGTCTAGGGAGATTGCAAGATCCTGAGATGGGGATGAATCACCTGGGATGAACAGCAGTTCAGTTTTGGTGGGATTAAGTTTCAGCTGATACTTCAGAAGATTGTTCAGTGAAACATTTTATACCACAGAGTGCTGCTGGATTGTCGATCCTGACTGCTCAGAAGGTGCTGCTTAATTTTCACCAAAACGGACGAGCTGTGTTAATGGATTTTAAAAAAAAAAAAGTGTTTAACTCTTGATATGGAGGATTTTTCAGGAAGGACAAACATGTTTAACGTTTATGGAAGGAGTCTCCAGTGTCAACTTGTAACAGTCGGAAGTTTTCCGACATCTCTGGGACAGAGGAGTTTACACTTTCTTGCTAACATGACAGCGTTTGATAACAGTGAATAACAGGAACTAAGTTATTTCGCAGATGTTCCACAATATTAAATGTAACTATAAATAATAAAATAAACCTCATGGGCTGTCAACTTGCTGTGGTGTAAGAGGAATGAAATCATCACAGGGTGGTGACAGTTACTCCACCCCGTTGTGGATTATTTTCCTATAACAGCACCCCCCCCCACCCCCCACCCCACCCCCAGTTGTTTTATTCCTTACATATGGCATGTCATTTCATATTATATTATCATCATCATAATGGCAGAACCACAGCCATATTCCATACATAAACGGTTGTTTCCATGATTTATTTTTTCCATCCTCGGTGCGTATCAGTTGGTAAATTATAACCAAACCGAGGTATGAGTAATGTTTTATTGCAGTGTGTCCTGCTCTGACATTACACAGTGCTTACTTTGGGAGCAGTGGAAAGAAATCCTAAATCTGCGCTGAGAAAGTACACACAGGGACAGTTATAAAATGCTTCGTTTTATCGCTTTTTCCATCAGCAGGATTGCTGAATATTATAGCTTTTTTTTATATATATATATATATATATATAAGATTAATGATTTGCAGAGTAAAGTAGTACACAGCATTTTTGCAGCATATCCCCTCTTATGCGTCTCCTATATCTTTACTACATGCACATTCACACACACACACATTTGTCTCACTATCCTTGTGAGGATCTACAACCAACATAATAATGAATACAGAAAATTAATGCTATTCTACACCTAAATCCAACTCCAACTGTAACCTCAGGAACCCTTTTGACTCCTTTAGTTGTTTTTTTTATTTAATTATTATTATTTTTTTTGTCAAATGCCGTTTCCTGTCAGACGTAAGACACACTACGTATGGGCAATGCATGTGTGAGTGTGTGAGCCGAGTGAGTAAATGTGACGGGTGTGTGTGGACGACTCAGCAGACTATCAGAGAGAATGAGACTCGAGGCTTAGCAGGGCATGCACACACACACACACACACACACACACACACACACTATAAAGCTAGTCATTACAATTTCCCAGTGTCAGCAACTGATTACATTTCACAACACGCCTTGTTTTTTCTTTTTTTCTTCAAACATTTACACATTTAACTTTGAATCAAATCAAAGCAAATTTCCCCCCCCAATAATACAGTCAGCGAAAATAACCTGAGGACTTTCATATGCAAAGAGAAATAAATATAATAAAACACACAGTAACCCCTTCCAGAAAGGTCTTTCTATTCTACCTTTAATGATCCGTGGACACGGAGGCACTGTTACCACCCCAAAGTTGATTATTTTCCAATAACGGCAGTTTTATTCCTCTTTTATATCGCAGCGATTTTTTACTTATTACAGAATGACAGCTCATACTTTTTATCCATTTATGGTTACATTTAAAGTCATGCAAGTTAGTTCCCTCACTAGTGTCTCTTTTTTTTCCCTCTCACTTGAAGTCGAGAAGACAAAAAAAAAAAAACCCACAAACAAAACCCACAAACAAAACAAACAAACAAAAAAACAATGCGGCTTGTCATATTACCAATAAAACACAAAGTGTAAGCTCTGTGTAAAGAGTGTAAGATAAAGTCACAGCTTCACCTCAGACTGTTACAAAGTGCTGACTCTGGAGACGCCTTCTATAAAAGTTAATAAACATCTACTTATTAAAAAACAATTAATTAACAACAGCGTCCGCTGTACCAGACCCTGTGAATGAGCTGTTACTATAGAAACGATAATGCATTAGGACGAGTGCATTGATATAAACCTGTGATTTGTCGCTGCCATAATGTCAGAGCTGCTGTTAGAGAACATTAATCAACACCTTCTGACCAATCATTCAGCTGTGGCATAATACATTATAAGGCATTATGTCCATTTTACATTCTTTGACATCAGTGATATAATGTATTATGAGCACTACTTATGCATTATGTTTACAATAATGATTTTTTTTTAATAGTTAAATACAACAGTGTTTATTATGCCTTAATATAGCAGATCATTGCAGTGTAATGCTCTTGTAATGACCTTAATATATTTGAACATGAATGTGTTCATAGGTTATTACAGGTCATATGACATGCATGTGTGTTGCGCGTCCTCACCACATCGTTACATTAACACACGCACACACACACACACGTGTCCTGACACTACTCACAGTTACACTAAAACTAACATACAGACACACAGGCTCAGGCTCCATAACCGCTTACATCAGTAAGTAGAACTGTGTGTGTGTGTGTGTGTGTGTGTGTGTGTGTTAATGTGACGATGTGGTGAGGACGCGCAACCACACGGGGTGGTAATTAAGCCACATTTAAGGCTGTGGGTAGACTTGGGGGATTCGTTATACAGCAAAGACACACACACACACGTTGATATCTTTATGAGGACCTTACACTGACTCAGCTGTTACTATAACTGCTGGTAATTATTCACCTTTGTTTTTTAATTAATAAATAAATAAATAAATAAATAAATAAATAAATAAATAAATTCACTTTGGTGAGGACATTTGACTCTGTCCCTGTAATTACGAGGACATTTAGTTCCTTTTGGTAAACGCACGCACACACACACACACACACACACACACACTTTCTCCCTCCCTCCCCCGCGCCCCCTCTTTCACTCACACACAGACACACGCACACACACTCCTCCACCACCACCACCACCACCACTACCCCTGGAAGGAGAAAAGAAAAAAAAAAAAAAAAAAAGTACAGTAGCACATTAACAATAGCTCAGAATTTCCAGGAAATGAAAATCAAATTGAATTTGAAAACAGAAGAAGCCACTCTTTTGTTGTTGTTGTTCCCTTGCAGTTGAAATCTCTCCGTGTTTGTGCTGGTGTGCGTTTACACCTCTGACCTCTGACACAGCGTGACCTTTCTGTTCTCTTTTTTTCCACGGCAGGGTTGAAGGTGATCAGTGACCCAGCGTGCCCTTGTGTGCATGCTGGCGCAGGACGCCGTCTTCCCTCACCTCGGCGTCTGATCTGACGGCGTCACGCTGAAACCTACAGAAACAGGAGATGACACCGGCGTCGGACTAAACCGGGTTTACACAACACCATGTTTCTGAGTGTGAAAAGTTGCACTCTGAGCGAGAGGGGTGTTCATTTCACTGCCGAGCACAAGTTACAACGGTTACTCACACACTTCTTCACGGACGACAAAAATAAAACACGACAGGTCTTTTCGGAATACTCTTACGTTCCTTACGCTCGTAGCTATAAAGATAATAATTTAGTTAAGACTAACTATAACTGTGAGGAGAAACTTAAAAGGTCTAGAAGTGTGTCAATGTTTAATGCACTTTAAAATGTAGGGCTTTAAAAACAAACCTTATACTCAAAATGAAGCAGAAACAAGTGAAGGGAAGCTACAAATGTTAATATGATTAAAAAGTAGCTGAGCTGAAGAACTAGTGCGGCAATCCTTAGCTCGAGTTCTGGATGTTCTCCTCGGGGTTCTCCGGGTTTCCTTCCACTTCCATGCTTGTAGGTGGATTAGCAGCACTAAAGTAGCCCAGGGGTGAACTGTCCGGTGTTCCCGGGACAGACTCGGGCTCCACCACAACCCTGACCGAGCGCTTACTGAAATGAAAAAGATTAATGAATGAATAAACATTTTCAAGGTCATGTGAGGTCTTTCAAGGTCTTTGTCACACAAGCTTCATATCTAACAGCCTGCTCCCATGAGCATGAGAGTAGAAAACTACGAATAGTGTGAGGTATTACCGGCTACACTGCAGTCGTAAAATAAATGTGCGAGTGTGTGTGTGTGGCATTGGACCTTGGGGTATCTTCATTAAGCAGATGGCATATTTGAGCTGCAACTCTGACTGTCCTGCCATCTCTAGATGTCCTTATCCTATGTGTGTGTGTGTGTGTGTAAAATGATAAGATAGATATGTGTTCCTCTTCCTCTACTTTAATTACATCCAGCCGCAGTCTTTCCAGTCTTTTAACTCGCTGTCAGAGAATCTCTCCGATCTCTCACCCTTTAATTCTCCATCTCTCTATCCGTCTCCATCGGTCTCCTCGAATAAGCTGTCATCTCCGTCCTCGCCTGTCTCACATCTCCTGTATGCTCTATCACAGAAAAGATTCGTCTCTGCTTTGTTCCTCTGCCATGGCCTAAAAATACAGTGTGTGTGTGTGTGTGTGTGTGTGTGTGTGCACGCACATAACGTGAAGATGATTTAAAAAAAAAAAAAAACAAAAAAAAAAAACACACCTTTGTGTCTTCGGTTATAAAGCTTAAAAAGCAACGTTGATGAAGCGACACTTTACTCAAAACAATTCGAGGCTTTTATTTAGGATTTTATTCGCATTTCCGTTTTGTTTTCTTTTTTTCTGGTTAGCAGTTTGACGTAAAGAATCCAGCTGAATTCTGTGCGTTTTTGGCTTTCTGCCACTCGGCAGCTGTGTTTTTTTAATGCCATCATCAACTGGTCATACAGATGGGGGGAAAAGAAAAAAAAAAAAAAAAAAAGACAAAACATGGAACGTAAATTAAAAATTAAAGATGCAATTAAAGTAGACCAAGTAGCAGACATTCACACATTTTCGACAATAAATTGTGTCTCCTAGGATACGTTGCCCTGTTAAGGTCCAAACATTTGGCAAAATCAGCTTATTTGTGAAAGTAAGTAAAAGAATGTGAAGTACAAAAAAGATTTTCTATGTTTCTATCTAACTTCACAACATTTACTGCTTTTTTTTTTTTTATTTAAAAATATCTGAAAATGTTAGTTTAACTCAACGAAAATCTAAAAACAGCCAATCATAAATGACCCCTCCCTTGATTATTTAGCAATTTTGTATTTTCTTTTTTTTTTCTTTAAATTGGAACAAAAGAAAAAACATATAATTATGGATCATGTTTCAAAAACGTTACACATTACCTAATAATTTGTTTTCGCAGTGTATATGAAAACCTGCTCTAAAATATAAATTCTATAAAAGCATAATTACGTAAAAAGTTACAGCTTTACCTTTGACTGTTACAGAGCACTGACACTGGAGACTCCTTCCATAAACATTAAATAAATGTCTCCTTACAGAAATGATTACACACGTAATGCACACATTTTTAAACGATATCATATCACAGCAAGTGCTTGAATATAAATCTGTGGTTCGCAGCTGCATTACTGTCAGAAAAAAAAAAACTCAACACTTTCTGACCAATCAGAATCGAGAGCCGTGATCTCTTGCACCACAGGCGGCCATGATGCTTTCTAGTGACTACGCTGATGTAAGCTAATGAGAATCACGTCATGTGACACACATGCTCGTACATGTTAAAAGGACGACTAGTGAGAGACGTACGTCTTGTGGTGCACGGTGTCTGTTTAAGGGTTGAGGTTAGTGACAGAGCTGCTGCTAGCACAGATATAATTTACAAAATGGCTTTCTCGAGTGCAGCCGCGGCCTCTCAGACTCCCTGTGTGTTATTGATGTGGGTGTGGCGGAGTGTAAACACACATTAGCGCTCAGAAACATGGCTTTTGTATAGACGTCTGTTATTACGCAGCAGGTACAGCAGGTGCAAAGTGATGTGTGCGTGATAACCGCACAAAAACGCTGTTCCGTTCTTGGTCCGTGTGTGTGTGTGTGTGTGTGTGTGTGTGTTGGAGCTGCACTCAAGGCCAGAGGAAATGGTGGGGACGGCTGGTATCTCTGTCTCAGTGTCTCTCATCAGCTTATCCGTCTGCCTTTGTAAGTGTGTGTGTGTGTGTGTGTGTGTGTATGGTAGGGGCTGCACTAGACATGTCAGTGGCAGGTGTGTAAGCAGAGTGTGGACACACACACACACACACACACACACACACACACCCGAGGCAGCATGTGGAAAGTGGGTGTCTCTTGTTATGAGGTGTTTTCAGAGCTCCATCCCTCCTCACCTCAGCGTCAGTGTGCTGTCGAGTCGTCATTGAAAATGGCTCCATGAAACCCGAGCTGCAGAGACAGTTTCGGCTGATGGTCAGTCATAAACACACACACACACACACACACACACACACACACACACACCAGCGTTGTGTTACAGATGTAAACACAGGTGGTCCACTACAAAAAAAAAACAACTGATGAGCAGAAAGAGTCACAAGTCTGAGCTTTTAGTCATGAGTGTTAGTTAAGACTCAAACTAGCTATTTAAATGACTTTTCACTGTTTTTTTTTTTTTCCCGCTAGTGACACTTGATGCATGTTCCACCTCTGTTCTTCCCATCCTGCATAAAGGTCTTGTAAATAAAGGGTATTTAACAAAACACTCATTATTTGAAGCCATATTGTACTTTGTCCCAGTCTCCGCCCACATGCTCCATTCTTTTTTGTACACTTTTCTGGCCCCAAGCTTCAGAATCTTCAGTGCTGCAATCTGATTGGCTCTTCACTCTTCCATGTAAGCACACCTCCTGATACAATAACTAGCCTGAAAAAAGTTCATAGCATCCTGTTTTTAAAAGAGTTCTGTTGGAAATGGTGGCAAGTAAATGTGGTTGACCTTCTGCATCATCAAAACAGTAAGTGTTTCTTGGCCATGTTTAGCACCAAAATGTACCAGAATCTCTAGCAAAAGTGTTAAGTCTGGCTTGTGAGACAATACTAATGTTGATGTGAGCTGCATGAGAAGAGCATTGAAGAAAATTGATTGTGTCACTGCGTTAAGGTTGAAGAGCCCAATGCAATACTTTTTTGTTCGTGTTTTCATTCTGTTGCCAGTTTCATAACTCGTCGGTTTCTGGAGTCCAAACCACATAGCTTGTCAGTCAGTAACTCAAGGAGAGTTCGACTCCATCTCTGGTAGCAAGTACCAGGGTTTTATTAATATGTTTTCTTAATGCTCATAAAGCACCTATCAGTCTGGAATTATTAGATGCAATTTTTCAATTTAAGAACTTGTGATGGTTCGTTGTGGTGAAAGAAAATCCTTTTCCCCTGTAAACTCCTCTCACTTAGCCCATACCTTTATAAAGGCTTCATTACCCTCTTTTATCCACATGAACTAAATTATAGCATAGACGCAGACTAATTATAGACAAGAATATGGAAACTAAACTGTACATTAGTATTAAAAAACACAAGAAGACTGTTTGGTAAATAACAGGTAGCTGGCAAACCAATAACTACTTGGCTACCTGAGTAAAAAGCTGAGAAACTAGCTGGCTACTTAAAGCTATATAACACACACAGAGAGAGAGAGAGAGAGAGAGAGAGGTTTTGTACACTTGTCTGGCCCCAAGCTTCAGAATCTTCAAGACTGCATTCAGACAGATAGATAATATTTTGTACGCTTGTCTGGCCCCAAGCTTCAGAATCTTCAAGACAGCATTCGGATGGATGGATGGATGGATGGATAGATAGACAGACAGACAGACAGACAAATAGATATACTGAATAACTCATTTTCTAGCTAACTTTAAATGTCAAAAAAGTAATAATAAAAGTATAAAGAATAGTATAAAGCATAAAGAAAATAAAAAGATTTCGCCACACTTGTCGAAACTTTCACAGAACACCGGCCTGGTGAACAGAATTCTGGGACTGGCCACACTGTGAAGGGAAAATCTGATGCTGCGTTCAGATTTGGCTAAAATAAAGCACCTCAGTGGGAGACGGCTTTTCAATTATCTTGAGATCGTGCGAATGCTGCTCCAAAATGCAGCCTATCTGCAGTGCCTGCTAAGAGTGTGTGTGGGATGTGTGAGCAGTGATCGTATTCCTTTACAATGAGTTTGGATGGAACATCAGGTGAAGGTGGAGTGCTAGTCTGATGTATCCCTATATGCAATCTCTCTCTCTCTCTCTCTCTCTCTCTGCTTGAGTGCATGCCTCAGTGTGGCATATGCTGCTGCCACCACACTAAATCTTTTCAAGCTTAATTACCCCACCGCCATCGAGCACCTTTATTCCCCCTAATTGCATTCTCCATAATCGCTGTATATGAGGCTAAATTTAGCCTGCTGACTTTCAGAAGCCACAGCATAAATCCATTAGCTTCAATTTCATGCTATCCCCACGGAGCCATATGTTCTCGTCTCAGCACTCCCCTGTTGCTCTTTTATTTATAAACTGATCGTCTTTCGTGGGTGTTTTTTTTTCTCCCTCCCTTATGTAATATTGTTTCGTCACCGTCGCAACACCCAGGCTACGTTTGCAGCAAAGCTAACAATTAATTCCCCTCCTAATGTGTGTTTTTCAGCTAAGGAACATTTCAATTTCAGAAACACGGACAGGAAGATGAGCTGGACTATTGTGTGACTGAACAAACTAAATGCCAGCAAACAGTGGCTCTGATAATGAGTGGGGATTTTATTGTGTGTGCGTGTGTGTGAGGCTACTTCTCCCAACAAGGCATACCATCGTGCCATCTGTTGAAATGCCGAGACGTTGCGTTCGAGGTTGAAGGCCTCACCGAGCAGAATAGAGTCACACCGCTGTGTGTGTGTGTGTGTGTGTTGAAACCCAGACACAGAGAACACAGCAATCAGCATTCGGGCTGCCGGCGCTGTTGGGTGTCATTAAGAGAAAATCACAGTGTGCTTGTGGGTTTTTTTTAGACATCTCATGAACCTCGCTTGCAGCGTTGCCAGATTGGGCGGCTTCCTTTCCCAATTTGGATGTTTATAATCACATTTGGGATGGGATAGAAATTGCCTTGGGCTTGGAGATACAGTTTGGCCTATAGTGATCACTGCTGGAGGAACCCAGGGGACTCTGCAGGGGTGGTGTTGGCCCGCTACATCTGAGCCTAAAATATGCACACATGATGAATTACAATCTTATTTCTGGATATTTCACATACTAGCATAATGCCATGGATACATATTTTGCATATTTATAACCTGCATACTGTAATGCCCTGTGATCACTTTGCTGCCTAATTTGTCTGGATCGCCTGTAGCGTATTTTTGCCTTTTTTCTTTTTTACCCACAAAATTTAACGCCTCCGATTTATTATTATAAATGTTTAAAGGCTAAAACATGTTGCATGTTTAGACATTGTCTTTTGGTCTTATTAGCTTCAAGAAGACATTAACGACTTTCTAATGCATTTCCTAAATTTCATTAATAATTTACTTTCGATATATAATTTGGATAACCGGGATTTACATTTTAAATTGAGCTTCTCAGTCGATATCAAAATATCACTGTAAATGAATAATAATAATAATAAAAAAAAAAAAACCCGAGAGAACCTTTTTTTCCTCCTTCCAGTGATCTTCAGGATGTTCAGATGATGCAACTTCCTGTTGAACATGTGACTTCTTCATGGAACATTCCAAATCCTTCCTAGGGCTGAATGTGTTCAGGTAACAGGGTTGAGTTGAATGAACTAAAACAAACCTATAATGGACGACTCGTGGAAAAAAAAAAGGATGTTTAAAGGAAGAGATGTTAAATGGATTCGCGCCTTAATGCGAAAATAATTTGAAGTGTTTTATTGATTCGTTTCAAGACAAGGCGTAGTTCTAGTGAGCTAGGACAGGCAAACATGGTTAGTTAAAATGCATAATCTGTTCATTTTAACCATTCGAGTATGATTGAAGTACCTGTCAGCTTTTTCCCCCGCCTCTTTCCCTGAAATGAAACTTCCATTAAAAAAGTCAGACTCGACCCTATATCCCAGGATTCAACCTAATTATTCGACCTTGAGCTGCTTGCTGAGACGGATGCTGGCAGAACATCAGGGTGTAGTGCAGAAGTGCTGCTTCACATCTATAACACCATGCGTCCTTCTTTAGCCCTAACTCAGTGAGAAGGAAGATATGTCTCAGAGCCTTAGCACGTTTTCACGGCACATGACAGTGGGGGAAAAAAAAAAGTCTGTGCCTTGATCATGTGATCAGTAAGCGACCAAATAACATAAAAAAGTGCCGAATTTATATTAAAGTCACGTATACCACAGCGCTTCTGAATTCTCTATTCTGATTGGTCAGAAAGTGCTGATTAATTGTCTATAACAGCAGATCTGACAGTAGTGCAGCTGCAAATCTCAGGTTTATATTAATGTACTTGTTCTTATATGTTATCGTTTCTATAGTAACAGCTCGTTCACGGGGAGGCTACACATAAGGCTGACAAAAAAAACGATAAAGAAAAGCGTATAATCATTGATACGCTGACGTTTTCTGGAAGGAGATGTTTATTTAACATTTATGGAAGGAGTCTCCGGTGTCAGGGGTAAAGCTGTAACATCTTCATCTTCTTTGGGGCTTCTCTGTAACATGACAAGCTGTGTCTTTTTTGTCGTTTTTTTTTACTTTTTTTTGGCGTTGATTACTTTCCTACAACAGCATTATATTCTTTATATAGTGATTTTTCTCTTTACGATAATGTAGTAAACGATTCACTACATGCCATATAACGGGACACAGTTCTGTATTTTAACGCTAATCTGAAGTTAACTTTTTTTCAGTTCAATAGACCTGAAATCCCTCGGACACGATATCCAGTCTGAGGGAGGAGTAACAAGGATGTGTGCCGGACATCTTGAGATCATCTGCCCTGTTCCTACACGAGGAGGTTTAAGGGGAAAGAGGACACTAATAATAAAATATGGAACGGCTCCCTGATGCAGTGACCTCTACAAAAGTGGAGTGTGAAACGCAAGGCTATTTACACACCGTGTGTCTGCCACCAACCGGTAAAGACGAATGTCTTGTTGCGGAAAGGTTAAACTAGCTCAAACATACAATATTTGTTTATTATGTTTCAATTGAATTGAATTCAATTTGATTTATATAGCGCTTTAATGATGGATGCTGTCATAGCGTTACAGAAATTAACATCAGGCATACATCTGTCACTTTAATGAGATGTTTTAATGACAGGAATTTAACTGTAATTAAACAGGAAGAGCTTAAGTGTGAACACGGAGTTGAAATCTCAGATAGATTTACAACATTTTGTAAGTATAATCCACACAAACTAACAAAAAAAACGAATGCTAAATCTGTAAAGCTATGAGTGGATTTGCAATTTGTGTGATAAGACACAAAAGAAAACCCTAAATTTATTACGTCAAATGAATGAAATCATTACACAAAATGTAGGACGCGAGTTCCCGCGCAGCTGGCGTCCATCTCTGTCCACTCGCCACTTGATTTCTGAGGAGATGATCTGCGAAACAATGATGCGATTTGATTTACAGCCTCTCCCTTTTAGCAAACATTCAGTCCTTGTGCTTGTGCATGTGAGCATGTAACGCCAGAGAAATAACGGTCTGATGTTAATATATTCCTTTCATTTGCATATGCTAATGAACAGAGAGATTATAAAGTGAAATGAGAAGCCTCAGAAAAGAGCTTGTGGAAGGAGAATGTATATGTCCCTCATGCCAGTATGCATATATGTGTGTGTGTGTGTGGAGACATTTACACAATAATTAGGCATGGAGATGTTAGCACGTCTCGGAATGCATTCGATTAGGACGAGGATAAAAAACTGCGAGCATGATTTCACAGACCTGCTTTGATGCTACGATGGTGATACAGTTTGCTCATGATGAGTAGCCACAGCTGCTGTTACTGACTCATCGCTAATACAAATACAACAAAAGCAAACAAGTAATTCATAAAGCTTCCTGAGGAAAAAAAAAAAAAAAAAACTCAAAACTTTCAGTGGGATTTCAACAAAGATTACGCCCCTGACATGTGAAAATCAGGCCACGTGAAAAAAAACCTTCATCATCTAGACCTTGACTTTCATAAAATCTACTAAATTTACTTCACACACACACACACACACACTCTCCCCTCAGGCATGTTTCCCTTTTTTTCCCAGCTGAAGAAAAGCATTCCATTAGGTTTTTATTCCCCACAAACACACAGCGCCCACTTCTTTCTGATTCAGTATCATACAATGCACTTGTGTATGCCACATTTCCTGGTAATGCAGAAGCTTATTTGACCTTAAATTTGACCCATTTCTAACAACCTACATCATTCCTACACTCCTCCATGCAGAGTGATAAAAGAGCGCCTGACGTATAGCTGAGGACGGACAGTGAGCCAGCAAGGACGAAGCACAGATTAATTCAGAATCACATGCAACACTGCAGAGGAGCCCAAATGAAAGGAGGTCCGATTCTAGGTCAGTTTTACAAGCACACTCCAGTCCAGAGGCAAGAAGTGGCTAGATATATCTTATTCCACTGTGTATAAATAAAATAGACTTAAACTAGTATTTTAAATACAAACTATGCAAGTAGGTGTTGCCAACTTGGTGACTCTTTGGACCACTTCAGTGACTTTATTTCCAAAAAGAGCCTAGCGAGAAATCTAGCAGATGTTAGTGACTGGCCTGCACTCGATATGGTTCTCCAGATCACATCACAGCTGCTGGTTATGCAAGTTGAGGGAGCAGGTTCGCTTGACTCAGCACCAGTGTGAAAAGCCAACAACCAATCACTGATCCCCATTGCTCCCAACAACCAATCACTGATCTCCATTGTTCCCAACAACCAATCACTGAACCCAATTGTTCCCAAAACCAATCACTGAACTCAATTGTTCCCAACAACCAATCACTGATCTCCATTGCTCCCCAACAACCAATCACTGAACCCAATTGTTCCCAAAACCAATCACTGCTTGTTGGGAACAGTGGAGATCAATCACTGATCAGCATTGTTCCCAACAACCAACAACCAATCACTGATCATTATTTTTCCCAACAACCAATCATTGAGCGCCATTGTTCCCAACAACCAATCACTG
>CM075020.1:3394826-3408510 GCA_037576675.1 Pangasius sanitwongsei | reverse complement strand
CCAACAACCAATCACTGATCATTATTTTTCCCAACAACCAATCATTGAGCGCCATTGTTCCCAACAACCAATCACTGATCGCCATTGCTCCCAACAACCAATCATTGAGCGCCATTGTTCCCAACAACCAATTACTGATTTCCATTGTTCCCAACAACCAATCACTGATCGCCATTGCTCCCAACAACCAATCACTGATCGCCATTGCTCCCAACAACCAATCACTGATCATTATTTTTCCCAACAACCAATCATTGAGCGCCATTGTTCCCAACAACCAATCACTGATCGCCATTGCTCCCAACAACCAATCACTGATTTCCATTGTTCCCAACAACCAATCACTGATCATTATTTTTCCCAACAACCAATCATTGAGCGCCATTGCTCCCAACAACCAATCACTGATTGCCATTGCTCCCAAAACCAGTCACTGATCAGTGTTTCTAGTATTGCTCACACAATGTTACAGAAATCTTAGTGTGAACATTCTTACAACCAGAAACATTGCAGCGATGTGGGAACATTGTATAAAATCGTTCTTGGAAAAAAAAAAAACACAGAAGCTTTGATGTTACGAGAATCATAGTGTCTAGAAAACATTCTGCTTTCTTATAATTGGTAGCTGGGACATAAAGCAAATTGTCTAAGAATGAACACTTTTATGTGCAAACCGATCATTTGCAGGAATTGTGCTGATGTCATTTCACTGTAAAAGTCACCTCAGGTCACATGACCGCTCCAAGTGGCTAGAACGGTGTTTGTCCATCTAACGATCACAGTGGGGACGTGTGTGCTCGAAACTCCAAACACACACTTAGCCTGCCAGACGGGCCTGTGTTCATCACACACACACCATGGGGTCCAGGTGGACTCATCAACCCCCCACCAGTACGTGTGTGTGAGCGAGAAAGAGAGAGATGGCAGCCTGTTAGAGAGGTGCTGTTGGTTTAATCTGTACATACTGTATGAAAACCCATTTCAAAGCAATTATTTTAAAATGTACACTCATTTTCTTCCATATTTGGTTATCTACCAATTCCAGTTTTATCCACAACATGGTTATTTACCAACTCCCGCCCACCAGCCAGCTCTCCCCTATCACATGACAGCTACCAACCAGTGAGGGGGCAGACTAACACGTGCTTCCTCCGTGACACGTGAAGCCAGCCAGCTGCATCTTTTCAAACTGCTGAACATTCGGCATATAACACTTTGACAGGAAAGTGCTATCTACCCTCTTCCACATACATGAGCTCACAAACACATACGATTGGCTAGTGGTGCTGTGACTGACAGAGGAGAGGGAGAGAGCATGTCCCTCCCACCCAGACAGCACAGCCAATTTTGCTGTCTTGACTCCTGGATGGCCGCGGCATCATCAGGATTCGAACTTGCGATCTTGTGATGATAGAGCGAAAGCTTTTGTTGTGCCAAAAGTGCGTTCTTAGGGGGAAAAAAAAAAAAAAAAAAGGTTCCTTAAGGGTACTTTGGAAGGTTAATGGTTCTAGGTAGAACTGTTTCTATGTGAAAGACAATCAGAGTCATTCATTCTTCTGTCATCTTCAGTAACTGCTTCAGTAACCGCATCTCACACACACACACACAGAATTTTATTTGCATTTAGTTGCTTTTCTCTTGCAATGCAGCTGTATTTGCACTGTGTTGCAATCAGTTGAGAGTGATCCTAACAGTTTCCTGTTCCACCCCTGATCACAATGCTCAAGAGAGGATTTTTATTACTGTGCATGATTTTTACTTGAAGCTGATCAGTTTGTGTTCAGGGGAACTGAGCTTCTGGCACAGATCAGTCTGTTTAAATTAACACAACAGCATCAGGTTCTGGTTAAATCTTGGGTTTTGTGACCAGAGGACAAATGTCTCTACAACACACACACAGCTGCACAAAAAGAGTTTACTCTCGGTGACATTTTGGCCAAGAGGTCAAACCAACTATGTTTACAAAAGCTCCCTTTTCCACGGATGTTGTGTGGTCACAGATATTATCAGAGCGATAACTGCTGCCAAGTCTGTGCACTTCTGAATTCAAGACGTCTCCCGAAGCTGCTGTTTCCTTTTCATCCCTCTGACTTTCCTCCTTGTACAGGTCGGTGTCTGTAATTATAATTGGACCTGGTGTACTCCTGAGTCATGATACGTGACTGGATTCTGAATGTAGCTCTAGTTTTCAGATAGAATTGACTATAAAACACTATAACTAGTTTTCAAATATATTAATGCCTGATTAAATATGTTACAAATCAAGTCTTAAAGTTATTTAGTGCTAGCCTTCTCCATATTCCACATATGAAACAATTTAGCTAACAATTTAGAAAACTTGAAGTTACAACTTTACCTCTGACTGTTACAAAGCACTGACACTGGAGACTCCTTCCAGAAATGTTAAATAAACGCCTCCTCACAGAAAACTTTTCCATATCAATGATTACGCATTTTTTAATGTGGAGCTTCCGCTATACAAGTCCACGTGAACGAGTTGCTACTATAGAACCGATATCTTATCAGAACAAGGGCATTCATATAAACCTGGGATTTGTAGCTACTGTTACAGAAAATTAAATCAACACCTTCTAACCAATCAGAATTGAAATTTCAACAGCTTTGTGGTATATCCATCAATGAAATACTACCACACTGTTTTAAAAAAAAAAAAAAAAAAAAAAAAATCCTCCCCATGTTCTGTAACTCAACACTGAAAGCTGCCACCTTCGTCCAAGCCGCACTTCTCATCAAGTGTCACATGTGAGATGTCCTGCAGCCTGGAACAATGAGCGGTGTTCAGTTTCAACATGGGAATTAGCGACATCCAAACTTATCTCCCACACATGCAGCGGCTGGGGGAAGGGGAAGGGGAAGAGGGGGTTCTCTGCCATGTAACAGCAGGACACAGGGAGGTTCCTCTGTGTCGCCCCTGCAGTCTGAGAGGATAAAAATAAAAAAAAAATTTGCCATATGCTCTTTGACAGTTCCCCTTTGGCCCAGTGTTGCGGTGGGGGAAGGGGGGGGGGGGTAGGTTTGAAGCGGAGAGGCGATGTGGCAGATGGCTATTGGACAAAAGGACTTTGACTTGATTGATAAGCAAGGGATTTCTGGACATATGTCTGTTAGTAATGTTGCCTGAGGACGTTAGTAATTATTACTGTACGGGATAAATCACAGAGATACACAGGAGTGTACACGGTGTGCACGTTGGTCGTTCCATATGGTGGTGGAACATGATGCCACAATCAATTCAGATTTCAGATTTAAACCACATGTGCATGCTGCCTAACCTGGAATTTTTTTTTTTGCCCTGGAAACACTTGAAAACACTGGCAAAATCCCCCAGAGGGGGAATGTCAGTAATGTCAGCATGGTGTGTGAATTCTGGCTCTGACAGTTCCTCAACCTCAGCTACATCACTCCAGGTCATAATTGGTCTAGAAACAACTAGAGATGTACTAAGAGATGACTTTCCCAAAACATAATTTAAGCCACCAGGAAGCTGAATGAATGAATGAATGAATGAATGAATGAATGAATGAATGAATGAATTCTGTAAATGCATTCCGCAGCATATCCTATTCATATCTATTTGTGTAGTTGTTTAGAAACGCATGATACATTTCTTTAACTGTCTATATAACTATTGTTATGCTTTTTACGATGCTTCTAGGTGATCTGAACTATGTACAGCACTTTGGTCAACTTTGGTTGTTTTAAATGTGCTTTATAAATAAATTACTTACTTACTTACTTACATTATCTGTTCACTCTGAATAATGCATTTGTATTCGCTTACATCACTAGCTCCATACATACTACACGCCTTCATGATGTACGAATGCTCAGCGGCCAATAGTTCCATTAAACTTTAACGCAAACACATTGCTTTGACCTTCTTTTAATTGCTTCTTGTTCAGCTTGATCATTAGTAGGTCACATGCTTATAACATGTACAGTATGTAGACTTTACCTGTGCTAGGAACTCGCTAACTTACCTAAACCCCCCAGAAGCATCGACACACCCTTTTCAAGTTTATATATATATATATATATATATATATTTGTATTATTGTTCTGCATTTTAATCTCAGCCAAGGCTTGATTTTGGTTTTCTTCCTGGAGTGTTCCCGTGTTTGCCATGGGATATAACAGACGGGAAAAAAAAAAAAGAATGAGGTACCACTTTCTACAAAGGTCATATTTATAATGATCTATGAACACATTCACATCATGTAGTTATAATTATGTATAAAAATGTATTACTCTTTATTATGCACTATGAATTAACATGATTCATTAGAAGAAGTGCTTATAACACATTATAATGGCAATAAAGAAGAAACCGAGCTCACTGTTGTACAGGGCATCAAAAGGCCAGTCTTTTTTTTTCCTTTCTTTCTTTTTCTGACTAAGGAATTATAGCAGAGAGATTATCGGGAAATAATATTACAAAACTTCTGAAAGGACTGCAGCAAACCGGGGGTGAATTTCTTTAGTTTTGGTGTTATAATGTGTTATAAACTCTGCATATAATGCATTTAGTTAACGATATATAAATACATTATAAACATTGCCAGAACCTGTAGAGCCTTTTTATACATAATTATAGCAAGGTTTATAATGCTTTATGAATTCATTGTGTTCATAGGCCATTATGCATTTGGTCTTCATAGACGGTCTTACCAAAAGCACTTCCTGGAGTGTCTCCATACTGAGGAAAACTGCAAAACTTGATTAAGAAGATATAGCAAACTTTTTTTTACCAGCATGTCACTTTCTATAGCTTAGATTATTTCCACAGATTTTTATTAATTTTTTTTTATAGCAGGTAAAGACATCGTTATCTTTCCAGACTGCAAAGATTACTGACATGACAGATTTGAGCAGGACTAAAATCCCAGAGATACACCAGGACCCAGTTTTAAACTACATTTAAAAAAAAAATAGTTGTGATTAATAACAGCTACAGTATTATATACAGTTAAATCTATGTGCATTACAGATACTGCACAGTACAGAGTTTTTTTTTTAAAAACTAAACATGATGCTGGAGGTTTATAATTAAAGGAAGTCAGCATTAGGAGAATATCTGATAATGAAAAAGGGAGTGGTACCTGTTAAAGGAGATAGGTGATATTATATTTACTATTATAGCTGTTTAAAGATGGTGCTTTAACTGTTGTGTTTCAGTCCAACATGGCGTGTGTGATGTTATCAGTGTTTCAGCACTTCACTACCAGCTAAAGGAAAGCAAGAAAAGTAATTTTTTTTGGTTTTTGTTATTGTCCAGATATCCCATCTTCTTCAAGAGAATTAAACTAGAAGTATTATGACTCAACTAATGAGCAGAAGAGTAGGAAATATGCACAAAAAAAATAAATAAAACAACAACCAGGAAGCACTTAATGACACTAAAATGGTAGTAATTCATGAAAGTTTAGACTAAGCAAAGTGAATATGCACATATGCAGCCACGTGCGTGAACCCACGCGCTCACACACACACACACACACACACTCTCTCTCTCTCTCTCTCTTTTCTGTCCAGCCTCAAATCTACTTAGAGCCATTAGTACTATTTCCGTCCAGCTGAAGATTTGATGGCTGAGATAAGAGAGTCGCTCTGCATCAACAAACCATTCCGACTTAAGATCTAAGTCACTTGAAGGAATCCTGTGGGACGTCCGCACCCACCGGGAAACACATCACACACACACACACACACCCCAAACTGGAATTATCTCAACTATCAGAACGTTGCTCATGGTCCACACACGCTATCATGTGTACGGTATACTACATGCAATATAAAACACATATACAGTATACACTATAGCGTATTTTATTCAGTATATCCTAGCATCAATATTAAGCGATGAAAATTAGGAAGAATTTGTTTTTAAAAAAAAAAGCTCAGAGTGTCCATGTTTGTTTCCATGTTAGAGTTCTATTGTCCTTGGGAGCGCTTACATAAAATTTAAACATAGTAAATAAAAAAAAATAAAAAATGCAAATTTTGAAAATTTAAATCATGCATAATTATGCAGTTGAATATCAGCAGGCGATTCGGTAAAGCAACATGCATCGATCGCGACAATGCACTTTAGTGCAAAAGTTTACACCCTCTATAATTTTTGGGACAAAAAATTGTGAAAAAAAATTTTTTTTACTGCCAATTCAAAATAGCATTTTTTGATTTACAATCAATCAATCAAATCTTTTTTAAATACACAAATAAGGATTGAGTATCAGCAGGTGGTTCAGTAAGCAACATGCAGCAACTGAGACAAAAGACAGATAAGTGTAACTATTGCTATTTTACAACTAACTTTACAAATAAATAAAAAAAGAAATAAATGAATAAATAAATAAATAAATAAATAACGTGTTTAGTGGATGTGAAAGAGGTTGTATTTGCAAGTTATTAGAGGATACTAATAACACTCTCCAAAAGAAAGATACCTTTAAGCTGATATTTTGCTTTTTTTTTTGCCTTGTTATTATTATTATTATTATTATTATTAATATTCCTAGCATATATGGTTTGACTATTTGTCACTTGTGATACTGAACATCTGTAAAACGTCATGTCGGTTT
Source organism: Pangasius sanitwongsei (assembly GCA_037576675.1). Lineage (NCBI taxonomy): Eukaryota > Metazoa > Chordata > Actinopteri > Siluriformes > Pangasiidae > Pangasius > Pangasius sanitwongsei. Next base: position 3,401,908 of record CM075020.1, on the reverse strand, counting down.
CACTTTGTCCTAAGGGTGTGTAAACTTTTGCACACCACCGCAGAATGAATGAATGAATGAATGTTTTTAGAGCTGTTCATAAATATAACAGTTGTTTTGTAATCATTCACAGGTCATTATTAGTTACCAGGGTTGTGCACTACACCCCAGGCATGATAGTGAACAGACACTTGCGTTATAACATGGTTATGAGTTATCAAGGAATTATTCATAGCTCGTTATTAGACCGTCTGTTTAGAAAGGATTAGAAGCGCAGTTATAATGAGTTATGAGTATGGGCTTTGTACAGAGAGTCATAAATCAGGAAAAACAATCTGACTAGGCAAAAGATATACAGTTTCAGGGCTGACGTTCATGTCGAGAGTTTTCTCGAACATTTTGCAGGCTTTAACGGCCTTCTCGGAAAATAGTTATTGTGATGTGTGTGTGTGAGAGAGAGAGAGTGTGTGTGTGTACAGAATGATATGAAAGAGAGAGTGGCTGTGTGTCAGTGTATGAATGGATATGAGTGTGTGTGTGTGTGTGTGTGTGTGTGTGTGTGTGTGTGTGGACGGGCTTCTGGCCTGGACGGAGCCGGTGTAGCTGTAACTCATGAAATATTCACAACCACACACACACACACACAGACTGAAACATGCCAGGGCAGATGGTGTGACATTCAAACAGCACAATCCAGTGGCCTATCAATAGAATACAGGAAACATTTGTGGCGTGGTAAGAAGGGGGCAGGTGACGGCTATTACACACACTATCTGCCCTGACAGCGGGCTTGGCCTACAGAGCCACCTAGTGTCACTCATTCAGCGCGTGTGTATTACGTTTGGGTCTTTTTGTGTCTTGTAACACACTCACTCACATGCTCATATGGGAGCTTTCACTGACCAACACAAAATACTGACACACAGTACATTAAATTTAGCAGATATATTCTATAGATAAACTCTGTATGTTTACAAAGCCCTCAACAAATTTGGCCCCTCAGCATCTGAGAAATGTGCTCCGTCTGTATTCTCCCTCCAGAACGGAGATCTTTCGAGCTTGCTTTGCTTTCTGTTCCCAGATCCAGACGTAAAAACACGAGGTGATCGCGCCTTTGCGAAACTGAACAGTCCTACCTTTCCATATTAGATTAGCCCCGTCTATTTCAGTTTTCAAGTCTGCTCTGAAGACATATTTATTCTCTCTGGCCTTCAACATTCCATGAACATTGGTTTGATCACAGTTTTACTGCTGTATGCAGCTTTATTTCTTGTCTGGTTTTCTTTTTTTTTGTTGTTGTATTTTTCGTAGTTTTATTCCTTGTACAGCACTTTGGTCAACCTTGGTTGTTTTTAACGGTGTTTTATAAATAAACATTGATCGATTGATTGACATATTGGGCATGAGGAGATGAGGTGCAGCAGTTAGATGAAATTCAAAGCTTCATACCTGCTTTATTTTCTTCTTTTATCTCCATCTTCTCTCACTGGCTGCCACTAGTGGGATCTAGGTGGTCCTGCTACTACACTTAGCCTTCCTATATATTTTGGGAACTAACTTTATTATCATTAGTAGTAGTAGTAGTAGTAGTGCTCATATCAAACCATGATATAAAGTCCACAATAAAGCCTGTGCTTCATACACACCAGTGAATAAATGAATGAATGAATGAATGAATGATCCAGGTCTATTTGCTTAAAATTAAATTCACAAATCCATTTACTTATTAGTTATCCAATCAATAAAACAGTTAATGAAATAATTAGCTGGTGAAAAAAAAAAAAAAATACTACGACTCTAACAGTATTGTAATAATAATAATAATAATAATAATAATAATAATGATGGATGGGACGGTGATCCAGCAGGTAGTGTTGCGGCCTCACAGCTCGAGTTACTATGTCTGTGGAGTTTCACGTGTTCTCCCTGTGACCATGTGGGTTTCTTCTGGGTTCTCCGGTTTCCTTCTACTGCGCAAAAACACGTAGCGGTAGGTGAATCGGCTATGCTAAATTGCCCCTAGGTGTGAATGTGTGTGTGCATGGTGCCCTGTAATGTACTGGTGTTGCATTCGGGGTGAATTCTCCACCCTCCTGTCCAACATTTTCAAGATATGCTCCAGATCCGTCATGACTATGACCAGGATAAAGCTATTCCTGAAGATGGACGAATAAATAATAATAATAATAATGGTGGTAATTTGTCTTTCCATTCAGTGCAAGTGAGACTATATCTGCATGAGGAGTGCAACTCCAGGTAATACATTCTTAGAATAAGAGTTTTCGATGGTCCTACAGACGGTTCATGGTTTGAACTTCCTGACCTGGTTCTACGTGGAACCATCTGTTGTAGGGTTCGTCCAGAAGAAACTACCCCGGTAGCCATTTAGACTGTTAGACGGAACTAGCACTTTTTTCTTTAAGCGTGTAGATCGTCAAGTTACTGACTATTACAAAGCTCTGACACTGGAGACTCCTTCCGTAAATGGTAGACATCTCCTTACAGAAAACGTCACCATAGCAACAAAATTTTCTCTGTTAAATAATGTTTTTTTAAAAAAAAATCCATTTATACTCAGCTTTAGATTACGTGGAGACTGAATGAGCTATTACTATTAAATGAAAATGATAAAACAGTGCATTAATATAAATGTGATAGACGGAGATAAACCTTCTGACCAATCTGATTGGAGACTTCAAGTGTTATTGTGTATATTATTAGAATAATGGCTCCTCAAGTTTACCCTGGATAGTTAACGTTTCTTATCGTCTCAAGTGGGTTCTCTCTCTCTGATATTTTGTCTCTCTCTCTCTCTCTCTCTCTCTGTGTCTGATATTTTACACAACCTTTAACGGTTCCCTCCAGGAGGACAACCCCAAAACCAATTCAGGGTTCTAGATTTAACCTTCATTTCTATTTGTAGTGTACACAATTTGAGACACAGCCATACGTCAATCAAAGCAAGAAACAACTGTGTTTGGTCAAGTGTGGCAGTGAAAACAGAGAAGAAGAGGAAACCTACTGCCCTTCAGTTCCTGCCCTGTTCTTTAAATTACAGTGTGGCACTTATAAATAAATCAGAATCCATCTGAAATTCCAGATAACGTTCAATCAGCTGGAGCCTGCTGCGTGTGATTATTGGTTTGTAGGTGGTCAATAATGGCTTATCTGCATTATCGACTAGGCTAGAATCTATTTTCTTTCTATTTTTTTTTCCACAAGTATGTGCTCTGCGCATTAGCAGCTGCTTCATATAGCTCAACTCCCATCCTCCTTCCTTCCACCGCTGCTATAAAAGATTCCTGGCGCCGTCGCCTCGTTCTGTCTCTCGACCACCGCTGTCTGTCTCTGCACAACTCCACCGAGAGAATCGTCTATTGATTTCCCACTGAAGCCGACAAAATGGCTTTCACCATGCTGAGTAAACACAGATTTAAAAGAAAAAAAAAAAAAAAAAAAGTGCTCACATGAGCGTACTGCTGTTATGTATTAATAAAGCTAACGAGATGAGCAGCAGAGCCAGTGACGCGTCTGTCTGAACCACTGTTTTACTGAACTGCTTTGCTTCCACCTTGTTCACACTGATGTTAATCAGAGTGTCTGGAAAATACCCGGGGAGTGTGTGCATGTGTGAGTGGGTTCTCAATGGCTTTCTCAGTGCTGCCTGTATGGCAGAAATATCAATACTATGATATAGGATTGAGGCGACTGTATTATGTAACTGTATTATGTAGGGAATAACACACAACAGACCGTGCGGTTATACGGAAATAATCCGAGCCTGATGCAATGAGGAGTTACCATTACTACTCTAAAGTGGATTATTTTCCTATAACAGCATGGTACGAAGCGCGTTATTCCACGTGTACCACAGCAATTGGCTAGATTTTTAATTTAGCAAAAACTGATAATGTTTAATGTCGTGAAACGTTCCTGTTATCGCTTACATTATAGCAGCTATAAACAAACAGTCATTCCTTCACCACTTCCCTCTTTTTGTCTCTTTGGAAGACAAAACAAAATGCAGCTTTTCATGTTACCGAGAAACCTCAAAGCGTAAACTCTCTGCCTTGAAGACTTTCCCATGGAGGAAAAACCTACGGACAGTTACAAAGCTCCGACACCGGAGACTCCTTCCATAAATGCTAAATAAACATCTCCTTATATAAAACCTCACCATATTTCCATGCTTACATGCTTTTTCACCAGCCTCTCCTTTCAAGCTAATAAGACAAACTACACTTTATGTAGCTGGACCTTCACACTATTCTGTATACATGCACTTTATACACCCAAAAGCCATAGGTCATGTCATATTTGTCATTCTGTAGTCTATCGACGGTGCATGACGAACAGAAACATCGATAATGTAGTCATTACGTAGGCTAATTACTGGACAGGCATGCACAGGCTTCTCCTTGCCTCCTGCCGTAACGGAGCATGTAATCCGCAGGTCATCTCTGATGTAAAGCGAGTGTGTTTACAGGCTGGAAGAGACCGAGCTCCAGCAGGCCGTGTGTGATCAGTTATTCTGTGGGCTCATCAGGAGGCTGAGCATCTCCTCATTAGGGCGGACGAAGCAGATGCAGCATTAACTAAATGTAAGCGATAATGTCGCCTCACCCATCCATCCTTCCCTTCCGCCCTTCACTGATGCAGAGCTTTCTATTAACAACTAATCGGTCCTCCCAGGGACTCACGCCATTAAATGCCTTTCAGCCTGGGTGAGCTTTAAGTAAAACACTTGGGGGGTGTGCTGTTACAAGAAAATAAATCAATGCCAGAGTTAATGCTAGCATCCCAAATTAATTATTATATTCCTAACACAGCACGTCCTGATGTGTTTTATGCATCTCATACCACGAGATAACACATTTTTTTTATTGTTTAAAGAATGACATGACGTGACTTTTATCCATTTATAGTTACATTTAATGTTGTGGAACATCAGTGAAACAGGTTACAGCAGCTATAAACAGTCATTGCTTCTATTTTTTGCCTCTCGTGAAGCTCTCTCTTGAAACTTGTCATGTTACCATGAATAATGAAGCCACAAAGTCTAAACTCCGCTACCCTAAAGACTTTCCTTTGGGGAAAATTTTAAAGTTAAAGCTTTACCTCTGGCTGTTAGAAAGCACCGAGACTGGAGACTTCTTCCAAAAATTTTAGCAGAAAGCTTCACCACATCAACAATTACACACAGGTTTTAAATCTGTCCAAGTTGTTACTATAGAAACGATAAATTTGATGCTGCGGTCAGAATTGAGAATTCAATCAGGCTGTGTTTATAATGCGGTTTTATAAAAAAAAAAGGTTTGGGAATTATTGGCGCGTGAGTGTTGCGTCTCTGCCGCAGAGAGAGGGGAATAATCTCATCACTCCAGAGGAGAACACAAGGTAGATGGCAGGGTGGAATTTGATGCGCTGAAAATAGCACCGTGCTCGAGTGTGAGAACAAGTGTGTGAAGGTTAAAAGATGGAAGCGCGTGATGATGTACTGGAATACAAGCGGAAGGGTGACGTAGGATAAGGGAGGGAGGATCTCAGGAGGTTCTGCAGCCGTAGCCGCGGTGTGCGGTGGTGCGTGTGGTGGGAAGCAGTGGGGTGGAAATGTGAGAGGTGAGTGCCTCTTCGGGGTTCTGCCATTTACCTGCTGCAACAGGGGGTGTTATATTTTTAGGCAGAGAGCAGTGAGTGATGGAGCACCTGGAGACTGCAGCAAATCATCATGAGGGGTGAGAAAGAGACAAGGACAACGAGAGGAAGTGAAACAACAGTTACTCGGTGCATGCACACACAAGACACTGCAGGTAGAAACAATACATTTTGGTCAATTATTTTTGAAATTTATGGATGAATTTTTGGATTCATGTCTTCTCTTAATCGGTAATAATAAAAAAATCAAAAAAATCAAATGTGAACAGTAAAATGTTTTTGTCTGCTCACAACCACTGCATTATCTGAAACTTAGCGACATTGAAGAAGGCTGTAAACCCCGCCTACTTCACAATCACAATGTCGTATTTCCCTGAGAAGCTTGCTTTCTGATGTATATGTCAATTTGAGTGTCATTATAGATATGCGCCGATTTATAAGCCCCACCCACCAATATTGTACAACAGCTACCAAACAGGAAGTGTAAAGGCTAACACGTGCTTCCTCCAAGCCACGTGAAGCCAGCCAACAGCATCTTTTCGAACTGCTGCGTCACAGGGCAGTGTAACAAACTCAAAGGAAAGCGCTATCCGCCCTCTTCCGCATACATGAGCTTACAGACGCCCACGATTGCCTACAGTCGCTCTGATTGACACGGGTTTTCTCCAATACTTTTTTATATGTATTCAGAAACAAAAATTTTTTTATTATTTGAGCTGCATTCATGAAACTTTAGTTTGTCCTGTAATATATACTGTAATATAAAACAAAACGAAAATAGTGCCTAAACAACCTGATGAAAGCATGCTTCAGAAACGCACACACTCATTCGGCCAGCACAGGGCCCTCACTGAGAGCTCCTTCTGCTCTCATTCTGGCCATGCAGAGAACCATGTTTGCAGGAACAACAAATACGTGACATGAAGAAGTATCCCTCCAGCCATGCGCTTTTCCAATCCTCTTCCAATTGTCCATCAACAACAAGAGGGGGAAAAAAAGAAAAAAAAAAAAAAAAAAAAAAAAAACAGCCTACATCCTCGTGCCAGACCTGCTCAATAGCTTTTATTAGACACGACCTTTTTCTTTGGAAAGAAAATAGAAAGAAAGTCCCTGAAGTCTGCTCATCAAGGGATCTGCGAAGGCATGTGGAAAGCATGACCACGGAGGATATATGGCTTTTGTTTTTGCAACATCTGCTGTAGCATTTGCAGAATTCTCATTCGCTTAATTAGAATTATATCTGAGGATGCAGGCGGCAGGCCGGTTTGGCTCATCGCGAGACTCACTGAAGTGAATCAGGCACGGAGAAGCTGCCACAGGTGAGGCGCAGGTTGGGGGGGGGGGGGGGGGGGGGGGCCCCGACAACACAAAAAAAAAAAAATAAAAGGAGAAAAAAAAAAAAAAACAAAGATTTGTTTTTAATAAGAAAAAAAAAAATATATAAAATT
>CM075020.1:3359193-3388448 GCA_037576675.1 Pangasius sanitwongsei | reverse complement strand
CCCCCCCCCCCCCCCCCCCCCCCCCCCCCCCCCCCCCCCCCCCCCCCCCCCCCCCCCCCCCCCCCCCCCCACGTGTCCGAAAAGCAGAACTTCCAAAAGAATCCAACGGACACGGAGGATGAAATATCAGTAAAAAAAAAAACAAGTCTTGTTAGTAAGCAAGTGTAAGGAGCGTTATGATATATTTAATTTCATTTCCCAAGTTACTAAACTTACTAAAATAACTAAAATCGTTCCACAGCGCTATTGAATTCTGGCTTCCAATTGGCCAAAAGGTGATTAGTTTTCTATAACAGCAGCTGATTAGACAGTTGTAATAAAGAAAACATGCCATTCATTAATAAATTACAAAATGTAATTGAAAATTGCTGTGGTTTGACAGGAATAAAACACTTCAGAACATGCCGTTAGAAGGGGGGGGGGGGGGGGGGGGGTAAGTAACCTTGGGGTAGTAACAGTAACTCTGCTTCATCACACGACCATGCTACTCATTTTATTAGATCATGCGCGGAACTGGAGACTCCTATAACTTCGAAATAAACTTCTCACAGAAAACGTCACCTTATCGCCCATTTTTAAAATCCGTTTATGTGGAGTGTCCGACATACAAGTCTCTGTGTCTCCGTTACCATAGAAACAATAACTTATTAGAAGGAAGGCATTATTATAAACCTGTGATTTGCAGCTGCACTACTGTTGTTATAGGAAATCAATCAACACCTTCTGACCATTCCGAGTGGAAACTTCAACAGCACATGTTTTACTAGCACGCTGAACCAGGCCAGACCTCCAGCCTCCTTGACACACACACACACACCCCCAGGATACTCAACCCACTCTGACCCTGTATTTCCTCATGGTGCTGACCCACCAGCCAGTCAAATCGCTCCTTCCCAGGAGGTAGGCAAGACGGAAAGGTTTGAAGGGGCACATTGGAGGATAGGGGACAGAAATAAATGCAACACAGGCAGCGCCTCAGCCACAGACTGGCTAGACTAATGAGGCGAGGCTGAAGTTGGGGGAAAACGTTCCCAGGGGTGCGTGCGCGCACACGTACACACGCGCACACAGCTCTCTTCGTCCGTGCCCCAGTTCCTGTGCTGAGTGTCATTAAAATCCCTGAGCTGGCCGAGCTGGACAACCTCAATTAGGTCATGGCAAAATACAGAGATCCAAAAAAAAAAAAAAAAAAAAAAACAAACCTCAACCTGAGAACCGTCATGTGCGCTACTGAACGGCAGGTAATAATCACAGGATCTGTTTATTTGCTTGGTTTATCTTATACACACACTGGTTTATATACCAAATGAAAACCAGCATGGTTTGCCGAACGGATTCGACATGACACGACATCAAGAAGATGGATTAATGCGACATGAGAACAGCAAGAAACGAAACAGCAAGGCCTCGCTTTTATCACAGCTCATCAAACATATAGACTTTACAGGGCGACCTTTCCACAACCTCGGCACCTCCAGCGTCCACACGCCCCCTGCTCCTCCAAATGCCACAGGGACCTGTCACTTCCTGTCCTGGAGAAGGTCAAAGCATTAGCGGCATCTGTACGCTCGGTCACGGCGCAGACCCTCCGTCCTTCTCCCTCACTGTTAGCATCTTGAGCTGCTCGTATTAAAGCAGTTCCCTTTAGAAAGGACTTGATCCAAAAATCGCTGCTTTTCCGCAACACTGATCTAAGCCGTGTAAATGGTTACATTTGAAATGCTTATCCTGATGAATCCGTTCTACGCTGCACGCGCTCATTTTTTTAATCAGGAAAACTAGCTCTCGAGTATGCAGGTGTGTCAGTGAAACACTCAAGATGGGGACAGGGGCTGCAATTACAACAACAACAACAACAACATGACTGGAGACAGTGAGACAAAGGATACACGACCTATCCTCCTCCTTCCAGTTGTCCATGAGTATCACTAGCGTACAAACACTTTTTTGATAAATCTACGGGTTGCACAGTCATGACAGTTTTCTAGATTTATTATTGTAAATAAAAGTTACCAGTGCTTAGAAAATTCTGAGCTTTCTATTGAGGTTACACTTTACTTACACACATGTAAGAAAAGAGATGATGCTTAAAACAAGGGCAGCACAATGCACAGGCTCAAGCCTCACACGCCTCTGTATATTTCTGCATTAAAGTGTATTTGCATGGCGAAACAGAGAGGGGGTTTATGGGTAAATGTAGCGTGCTGATGTGCTAACTTGCAGTCTTCTCCAAAACTAACAGCTTGTCATGTGCATCTTCGGTGCTGCGAGTTAACCAGCCTGCAGAAGAACACCGATTGGTCTGAAAAACATTTATCCACTGGAGCACAAGCTTAACGTCTGTTTATTATAAACAGGTATTAATTCTGGGTTCAGACAGATAATGTTTATTATTCCAACCAAATAAGCTCAGCATGTGCAAAGTCTTTTTTTTTTTTTTACCCAAATCTCAATTTCATACTGTCACATGACTCAAGAAATAAACATAAATGCTTTCCACTTTCTTGTACTTTTCGGTACAGGTGTAAATATACACTCGCCATCTACTTTATTAGGAACACCTGTACATTTATGCAGTTATCCAATCAGCCAATCACATGGCAGCTGAACAATGCAAAAAAAATAAATAAATAAATAATCATGCAGATACAGAAGAAGAGCTTCAGTTATTGTTCACATCAAACTTTCAGATTGGGGAAAAGGTGTGATCTCTGTGACTTTGCTCGGGGCATGGCTGTTGGTACCAGAGAGGCTGGTTTGAGTATTTCAGAAAGTGTTGCTCTCCCAGGAATTTCACATGCAACAGTCTCTAGAGTTAACACAGAATGGTGTGAAAAACAAAACAAAAAAAAAAAAACCCATCCTGTGTGCGGAGGGTCTGCGGGCTGAAACACCTTGTTGAAGAGAGAGATCAGAGGAGAATGACCTGACGGGTCTGAGCTGAGAGGAAGCCTTTAGTAGCTCACATAAGCACTCTTTACAACAGTGGTGAGCAGAAAAGCATCTCAGAATGCACAACAGATCAAACGTTGAGGAGGAGGGGCTACAACAGCCGAACACCACATCATTAACCGAAGCTCTTGACCTGTATCTGCATGATTGTTTTTTTTTTTTTGCACTGCACTGAGCTGCTGCCACGTGATTGGCTGATTAGATAACTGCATGAATGTGCAGGTGTTCCTAATAAAGTGGACAGTGAGTGTATTAATCTTGAGCTATTAAGTAAAGAATAAAGCATGACAGGGCATGCTCTTATAGAAGATTAATCAGTGATACATTGTACTTTTTAATCCATTCATAGTTACTGTAGTGGGATGTCCATAAAACAAAGTTAGTTCTCACTTACGTTATGCTAGCTATAAACTGCAGGTCCCTCAACAGCCTCTCTTTTCCTTTCTCTTTAAGCTAATAACAAGAAAAAATAGGAGAATATTGGAAAACTACCTCTGACTGTTTATGTACTGACACTGGAGACTCTTCCTATAAATGTTCAACACCTCTAAACAGAAAGTGCCATATCAATGGCTACACCATTTTCTTTGTTAAACATTTTTAAAAATCAGTTTATTATTGGTCTTAGAATTAAGGGGGGGGGGGGGGGCTCTGTGATAAGTCCCTGTGTAAGTTGTTACCATGGAAACAATAGCGTGTCACAACGAGCACAGCTTTGAGAATTTAGCAGCACTGTGCTGTGATGTACAATTATTCGAAACAACGCGCAAATCTCATGTTATCACATTCAGTCCCATGAAGGCCATTGTGCTAAGTGCTTTAATGTGGCTCACTACCTGTCTGTCTAACTGGGGGGGGGGAAATAGGCTTGATGAATAGCACGAGGGCGCAGCTCCTCCTGAGACCAGCCTGGTGACCAATCAATAGAGTGGCAGTACTGCCTGGCCCAGAGGCTCACACATCAATCAGAATCGAGCGCCTTGTACTCGGCCTCCGTCTCACTGACAGCATCCTCATTGCCGGACCGCGCATGAGCCATGGTTGTCTATTACTCTCGGCAGATGGACCGCGGGGACGAGTGTACTGCCTGGCACGGATAACTGGCACTAGGGAAGCTCGAACACGGGTAGCGGAGAGGATAGAAAGGAAAACATGTTATCTCTGCTTCACTACATAGAGGGGAGGAAGTGACAGGCCAATTCAGGCTGATCAAAGTCACAGAGACCAAGTTAGCAAAACAGAGGAAGTGCATGTCCTCGCTGTCTGTGTAATCGGAGCGGTTCGTCCTGGGTTGTCGACACTCCCTCCCCTCGCTTCACTTTAAAACCCACATGCCCCTCTTAGACAGATGCCGCATGCTATAATCTAAATGTGGCACCGGATTAATCAACACCTTGCTCTCGTGAGTCCTCAGACACCATGAAACGAAAGAACATCCTGCTGTCCTCCTGGACCGCAGCACTACAGCGCCTCACGGTGACCAAAGCGGGTTAGGAGTGCGCACCTGTTACAGAGCACATGCAGAGCCCAAAGAACGTTCCTCAGGGTGAGGACAGGAACAGGGTGTTCCTGAGGGGGGAAAATAGTCAAGTACAGAAAAGATCAGAGCAGATTCAGTGATCTGTAGATAACAGCACGCCGATGCCTTATGAACGTGTCTCCTGAGACGGGTAACGGCTGTTCGCAGACTGGATGATATCCAGAACACGTCCCCTAAACTCTTCAGAACCTCAGACACACATAACGGAATATATTTACATACAAAGGGGGAGAAAAGGAAAAAAAAAAGTGTTAGTAAGGTGTGTTAACCATGACAAGCCTCCAGAACAGCTTCAAAACATCTTTTTATAGATTCATCACATGGAACTGTATTGGAGCGATGAAAATCTTTCTTTGAAAGATAATCTCAAAAACGGTCATGGAGAGCGCTAATGCTTTGCTCCAACCGGCGTCCAACTGGGTTAAGATTTGATAAGCGTGAAGGCCACAGCATTTTATTAACCTCAAACCATGCCCTGAGCCTTCGTGGCCTGTGAATGGAGGCAGGATCATCCTGGAAGAGGCCACACCCATCAGGACTGAAACATTTCATCACATGATAGACGGATCATTCAGAAGAACTTTATATTAGACTTGCAGTGGTGCTTCTCTTTTTTCCTTTTGTCATTTGTTTAAAAAGCGTGGACTATTAAATGGCGCCATCTGGTGGCAAAAAGGTTGAAAATTCGGCCAGTGAGCATATGTTGAAAAAAGGTCAGTCCCTCCAGGATTCCACGCTTTTGCGACTGCAGAAATATTATTATAATATAATTATATATAATATTGAGAGGAGCTTGCAATTTTTCTAAAATTACTGCAGATTTGGGCCAAGACGCTTCGTGTGACATCACAACACACATTCAGCCACATGCATCGAACATGAGCACAGCTTAAAAGTCTCCTTTACCAACAAGTACCATTGCGAAAGACCGTGAAAAACAATATCCGGGTGTCTTACGCAAAAGTGGAGGCAAACCGTTTTGCACAACATTCAACATCGTCGTAGGACATAAAAGGAAATCAAGTCTCGTGAGCCGCCTTTCCTCCGCAAGGCACAGAAAAATAGCTGCTGTGCCTCAAACGCCAAGGCAAATCGCCATGACTGAAGCGACATCATCAAGGTCTGTGGCAACTGGTGAAAGAATCGAGGCGAGTGTAAGAGTCTAGACCACAGAAGACTGATAGATTAGTAAAATGTAGACTGTGAGAGAGCTGGAAACTGACTTAAGGTTATGGGTGGTTTGAGGAACAGCAGGAATGGCTAGCAATGTCACAAACCTGCCCACTGATTTTGTGTGTCAGAGAGAGAGAGAGAGAGAGAGATTGATATTAGACAGCCCAATAATTTTAAGTGACATAATTGAATGCATCAAATTTTACATAAATCCACTTTTTTTTGACTCGAGCGTCTAAGATGTGTGAAGACTGGGCCACCAGCTGCACTGCACTCATCATTCCACTCAGTAAGAGTGACCATCCTGTAATGAGGAAATTTCTCAAGGACAAAGTAATCGATGGAGGAGCCATTCCTGGTCATCACCAGCTTTAAGAGAGGTATTTGGGAGCAATAGTGAAGAAGGAAAAAGAGGAGCTGAAGCTGCATCTTGCTTCTGTGATTTCTGGGCTCTCTGACATCTCATCAATGGTTTCTGAGATCAGAAAAGTAATACAAATGTGTACTGAATGTTGTCTGTGGTATACGTTTTAATCATAGAAAGTGATTACATTCGTCTTCACTGGTAGCAGTTTAAAGGAAAAATTCCATACTTGCAATTTCACCAATCCAAGTAGACTTCCAAAAAAAAAAAAAAAAAAAAAATCTTATCATCACAAATTTGGAAAAAAGCCCCAGCAAAATCAAGCATTTATGGCCACAACAATCAAAAAAAATAATAATCCGCAAACCCTGTACGGACTGAAAGGTCTAATTTTCTTCAGTCGCGGTGTCCAGCAGAGTGACTTGAAACAAACTGGAATTTTAATATTTACCAAAAACATTTCACTTTTCAATGCACTATTGCAGTCTTATCCTTTGCATCCCAATAAATTCCATCCCATTCATTTTATTCGGATGAACAAACACCACAAGATTATCACATTAAGAACCGAGTCTAGCGCAATATTCACACGGGGAATAAAATCTACGGACATCTTTTACTGATTACGTGAGGTGTAAAGTTGAAAAAAGAAACCTTGGAGACGAGGTGTTCGGCGTTCAAGAAGTCAGAATACTCTAGTGTTTAAAAAGGAAACCTTTTCTCTTGTTGCAGTTGTGTCTGGTTTGTGAAATCTTTGTTGTGATGGTATCAAGATGCCATAGTGTGTGTAAATTCAATTTTCACTACAATTAAAAAAGTTTAACACATTTTAATCAATTATAAAAAATATCTTGAATAACAGCATACCTACTGGATCTTAGCCAAAATCAGAAAACAACCCAAAAGTGTTAGCAAAATAATTTTAATAGATATATATATATTTTTTTTTTACACAAAATTATATACAAAATGTACAAGCCAGGTTTCTTATTCCTTTAAAAACAACATGTCCATAGTGAACTTGCACAGTGCATCAGAGTACAATGAGAGTCTGATCAGAATAAAAGAAAGTTACCCCAGGTCTGAAGACTGGGAGCCTTTCGGCCTCATGTGCTTCTGACCGCCACTGCTCAGAAAGTTCAGCTGAAAGTCATCAGCGATGGAGCAGCAGACCTGCAAAAGGCTCTCGAACACAGATGCACAGCAGAACAAAACAAACCAAACCAACACACAAAATATAGAGCATACACACACCTTTGTGGAGCAGGTTTACCTGTGCGCTCAGGTGTCTGAGCAGGCGTGGGCGGGGCTTACAACACTCTGGGCAGCGGCACATGACGCAGACCCACGAGCCTCCTGCTGCGCATGCGCGTCGCTGTGAGACAAGGAGAGCCAAGAGATGAACCCTTGTTCGTATACAAAGCGTCAGCAAAACAGACATTGTGATTAAAAAAAAAAAAAAAAAACCCTTTAACATTTTTTTTTTAAGTGTTAACAGAATACAATGAGTGGGTATTATGAACTTGAGTCATAATATCAACGCTCACATTAGTTTTAAACGGGGTCAGCGGCTCAAGTTTCCGGAGTTTCCTTTCTTTCTTTTTTTTCCCGCCCCAAGATGGCGACCGTCAAAATGGCGACCATCAAAATGGCGTCGATTCAGAGCTCACTGCGGAAGAACACGCTCTCGAAGTCCCGGTGCTGAAAGTCCAGAGTGTCCTCATGAGTATAGAGTGAGGTGTAAGAGTAGATGTGTTCGTGCTGAGGAGGTAAACAGTTACTGCGTCTAGAAGACGGCACTGTGATGTTCATGTCACTGTAGACGAGCTCCATCAGGTACTGCGTGGTGTTTCTCGGCGCCATGGCTCCCGCCGGCAACGCGTCCGCCTGGTTCTGCTTCTCCCACGCCAGGCTGTGACAACGGCGTCCGGGCTTCCTCGGCGATTTCCAGGCGTATTTTCTAACAGCGGCTTTCACGACACCCGCGTACACCGACTTCCTCCTTCTCCTCCACCAGCCTGCTCGGCCCTCGCGCTGCTTCCTCCCTTCCGTCGCCATGGCGTCAATACACATATCGGCGCGCGTGCTTAAAAAAAAAAAATAAATAAAAATAATAAAATACGTTTTTTTTTTGTTTTTTTTTTAAATTGTAGCCGTAAACCAAAAATAGTTTAGTCTTTTTTTTCCGGAGAGGAGGAAAAAAAAGAAATTTAAAAACAAAAAGTAAACCAACACTAGAAAGAGAGAGCTCTTCACTTGTGCGTCTTCTCAACGTTTCTGTTTCGCTGAACTTGCTGCATCAGGTATAACTTTGAAAGCAGGCGGAAGTGACGATAATTAGTCATCAGCCAATCAGACACCACTTCATCTTCTTCGGTGGATTTGTTGTCGGTGTTTCAATGAGTCCGTTTTTTTTTTATTAACCAGAAACAAATATACAACAGTATACAAATGTTTTGTTGACTGAAATATGTAAATATATTGACAATATCAGAGACTCTGTGAATAAGAAAGCTGTAAGAACTTTGAAAGTTTGTGAACTTTACAATATATTTATTTGATTTTATATATACATACACGTGTATGTATGTATAATCTTGTATTTTTGTTTTGAAGTTTTATACTTTCCTCGCCCTGGCAACTGTTTTGTTTGTTGTCATTTGTCTTTCTATCTTTTTTCTTTTTCTTTTCTTATTTTTAATGTTGTAGTCTTGATAACATATTGTATGTTATTGTTCATTGAATAAAAAAACAACAAGAAAAATAAAATTGCTATTATTACAATCATTTCAATAATACATACAAATATCAAAAATATTTAACTTAAATATAATATTTGTCTTCCTTCTTATGAAATTTTCCATATCCACCCAAAAAATCTTTGTATATACACAATTACAAAACAGATGGATAATAGATTCTTTTTCTATTGAACAAAAATCACAGGAATAATCAATATCTAAATTAAATCTCTCCAACACACTTTTAGCTGGATATATACCATGTAAAATTTGATATGTAACCTCTTTCACTCAATTATTTAAACAGTATGTTTCACAAATACGCCAAGCTTTATTCCACTTTATAATTCTAAATACTTTGGTCCATAATAAGCTTTTATGAATAGCTGTTTCACCTATTATGATATTCCTAATATGTGTATTAGTACAACCATGTTTTAGAATATCAATGTCTCAGAGAAACATGCTGCTTTTAACATATATTGCCTCAGAGGAATCACTTCCACAAGCTCTTACAAAATGTATAACTTGTTGGGGCATGGTGTCGAATTGAATTTAACAGTTGTCTAACTAACACTTTTCATACCATCTTTTATAGAAGAGAGATTTATTTTTATATTGAATACATCTATTATTCCAAATAATATATTTATTTGGGGAAAAACTGTGCTTAAACGTCAGCACCCATGCCGATAAAGCTTGTTTGTGACAAGTTGCTAACTTCACAGGGAGTTTATCGATTTTAAAATCACACTCTCAACAATAGATCTATGCCACCTATCATGTCAAACATATGTTTTGGAAATGTATACCACATGCTGTCCTTTTCTTTCATGAATTTAGGAATGAGTCCTAAAACCCGGAAATGAGTTAGCATTTTACCACTTCCGGTTCCATCGTCCCGGTCAGTGGGTTTTTGGTTAAATGCCTGAAATAAGGTCTGTGGTTAACACAAGCTCAAGATATTTTCCACGTTTTATTCTATGACATAAAATACATCAGCAGTACCCCACTCGTGATTTTTTTTTTTAAAGCCTTCACGTGTCTTGTAAAAGGCAGTTGCTAACCGGGACTACAGAGGTTGTCGGGGACATTAAACGTCATCACGCCAAATAGGAAAACTCATCTACTCCACGTATAAACAAACGGAATCTTCTCCAAAATAATGCAACGTGGACGCATTCTCAAAAAAGTTGGGGGCAGATTCATCCACAAAAAGTGCCCAGTGAATCCTTATCAGGGAACATGTTTTTAAAATAAAGATTTGAAAGAGTCGCCGGAAGCTTAGTGGTGATGACGTTAAAGTCATGCGCCCGTGGTGTAGTTCGTTTATAGCCTAACTTCAACTTTTTACTTCTGACTATTGTATTTAGGCTTCAAAATTCATAGAAGTTGTGTTTATTTGTGAAGATTATCTTGATGAACAAAACTTGTAAAAATCATAAACTTTTGTTAGTCACAGAGATTATTTTCGGCAATAATCCAAAAGTCTAAACTCTATACCGCCACCTACTGTCCGGTTGTTTCGTAGTGTATCTCATCCAAACATAATGACGAGCACTGTGAAGTGTATTATTCACAAATTTAAATTTTAATTTAGGTTGGAAAACATATTTGCTCCAGTTCTAATAGCCCATGAACATAAAAGCAACATTATTACCACAAGAACAGATTGTAAATGATACCATAAGTTCTGTCTATCTATCTAACACTGTATAAAGTTCCTGTTAATAATAAATACATTAAAAGTTTCATGCACAGTGTTCACCCTCATGCACAGCCAATTTAAGGCTCTTTTTATGTTTTAGGAAAATATAAGATGTAAATCACCTTCATCATTTGAGAGCATTACTGTAAGTTACGTAACTCTATAGACTGTTCTTTTCTTTCTACATAGAACACAAAAAATAAGGAAAATTTCTTTTTAAAGATTTTAGATTGTTTATAACTAAAGATATTCTTTAGTTAGTTCTGTGGAATATTTAGTTAGTTCTGTGGAGTCTTTAGTTAGTTCTGTGGAGTATTTAGTTAGTTCTGTGGAGTCTTTAGTTAGTTCTGTGGAATATTTAGTTAGTTCTGTGGAGTATTTAGTTAGTTCTGTGGAATATTTAGTTAGGTCTGTGGAGTCTTTATTTAGTTCTGTGGAGTATTTAGTTAGTTCTGTGGAGTCTTTAGTTAGTTCTGTGTTGTTTATGTAGCATCATGGTCCTGGAAGAACGTTGTTTTTTTCACTGTGTACTTTACCAGCTGTATATGGTTGAAATGACAATAAAGCCACTTGACTTCTATCTTCTTAATCTATCTTTTTTTCTATCTATCTTTTTTTTCTATCTTTTTAATATAAATAATATTTAGAAAGAATCAGAATCATGCATTTTTACGTAAAAGTTTGAGAAATTAAAATAAAATTTAAAAAAAATTAAAACGTCAGTAACTTTTTTTAACTTATTTTTATTTTTATTATTTATTTATTTATTTATTTATTTATTCATTTAATGATTTTTTCAAAAAAAAATTTTTTACCCACAATTCTGTGTAACCGGAAGCGGCAGGTCGCCAACGGGGGGCGCTTGAAGCAAAGTGAGCTCGCGCGCTTGAAAAGGCGGGAGGGAGCATCCGCCATTTTGTTCGAAGTCCCCTTCGTGTCGGACACTAGACCACTTCGCGCCGGCAGGAAACACAACTTTTTAGGCATGGATCACGCGTTTTATGTGGTACAGTCTCCACCGGAAGATCCCACGATAAGCCCAGATTTCACGTATAAGAGTAAGTAGGAGGAAAATCTGCGTATTTTTCGGCGTATTCAGCGTTTTTTTTTTTTGTCTTTTATTATTGCGCTCGCGCTCGGCGGCGGCCGCCATGTTGACTAGCTAGCGAGTAGACTCCGGAGCGGGCTCGCGCACTTGCTTCATGGCGGCTGCGTAAAAGCGCAGTGTGATGCACTTACTCTCAGAATTTCATGGTTTATTTCATGTTTTTAATTAACTCACGCGAATATAAATATCCTAAACGGAGAGGGTATAACCGGCTATAACCTCTTTAAGTCACCTTTTTTTCCCCCAAAAAAATTATAAATTAACGCCTCTGTGTTGATACATACTAATCACTGAGGCGCTGCTTAGCAACGAAGTGTTATTGATTTTATTAAAATCCTGACAGGAATTTTGGGAAAAAAAAAATGCTTCATAAATGTAGAAGGTAATTTAATAATAATAATAATAATAACAACAACGTTAAATTAAATCTACAGCAGAAAAAAAATGCACAAGAAGAGAAAAATAATTAAACTGTATATCTGGATATTATATGTTTACAGCATTTATTTATTTATTTATTTATTTATTACAATAATCAGTTTTTGTCCCTTTAGTATATCTGTCTTGAATCTTTAAAAAAAAAAAAGTCTTTATTTATCTTTTAAACTTTTCATGAGTCCCAAATTTCAAAGACAATAAAATAATTTTTTTTTAAAATACATAAAGGTGAAAGAACTTTTTAAAAATCTTTTTTATTTTATAAATGAAAAGGTTTTTCATTTATAAATATAAACAGTTCTAATAAATAATAATCTTTATTTACACGGCACTTTTTATGCTGAGTCCCAAATGTCAAGGTGCTTTATATAAAAACTTTAAAAAAATTAAACGGAATAAAAGAGTTAAAAAAAAAAAATACACATGGATTAAAGAACATAAAAAATAAAAAAGATTAAAAACAATTTTTTTTAAAAATTGTAAATAAATATGGTATCAAAGGTTATGATTGATATTCTGGTTGTTTTATCATTTTTTTAAATTTTTTTATTTTACTTTGTGCCTGTAAATAGCCGTAAAGAATCGACACGATACCAAAATAATGACCTCAAAGTTACAGAAACCTGATAGAATAAATTATTATTATTATTTTAATTTACTTTATAAATGGAGTTCATGGTTTTAAATGAAACCAGCTGAATATTATTGGTATGTTATACTAATGTATTTATTATATTATTCCTATTAATAATCATTAAATAATAATAATAATAATCTCTCATGCCATCAAAAGTGCATCAGACTCATTGTGCTGAAAAATAAACGGCGATTTCAGGATGAGGTGTTTTAAGACATTTACTTCATGTTTATTTCCGACAGTCCGAGTGTCTGTAGAAGTTATAACAGTGTTAATAACATCGTAATGTCGTCTCGGGTTGCCAGATCCGTAGAAACTCAGCCCGGTGTGTTATTGATGAAAGCTTGCTTTAAACTTTCTCTTCCTAAAACTCGGATCGTAAAATATCCATACAATCCGTTGACGCTGTTTCAAAACACACACACACACACACACGCACACACACACACACACACTCCCAAAAAGTTAATTTGACCCAAAATAGTCTTGTATGATCAGAGATATCGTCAGTCGGTAAACGGATTTACCGACACGCAGCGTGATTCACACAGTAAAAGCAGATCGTGCTTCATACACGTTAACGTAAAGTTTATTATTTCCGCAGATGCACAGTTTCATCTCGCTACCATTCGTGCGAAGTCTTGTTTTTACTGTTTGAACTGGAAAAAAAGGGAAAACAAATTGCATATTTGACTTGCAGCAAATGAATTAAAGTTAATCTCGCGTATGACGAATGTAAAAGTGACGTATAACCAGCAGTTGTCGCTGATCCTTGATGAACGATGATATCGTTCGTTTGAGGAAGAAAAATGTATAGAAAGTTACATAAACTGGCTAATTTTACCTCATAATTTACTTTTTTTTTTTTTTTTTAACTTATCCTAAAAGTGACAGTCAGATAATCTGAATTCATTTGATTCACTGATTTGATTCAGTCATTTGATTCATTGATTTGATTCAGCGATTTGTGTAGATTATAAATATTAGCAAAAAAAAAAAAGAGAGAGAGAGAGAGAGAGAGATCAAGGACAGCAGGAAGTTGAAATAAGTTCGTGCCAAACTGTGATGTGATCTTTCATGTGAAAGATAAACAGGACGAGGTTATATGTAGGGTGTGTTTTAATAAAAGCGTCTTGTCTGAGGCGTG
The DNA here is from genome assembly GCA_037576675.1 of Pangasius sanitwongsei. Lineage (NCBI taxonomy): Eukaryota > Metazoa > Chordata > Actinopteri > Siluriformes > Pangasiidae > Pangasius > Pangasius sanitwongsei. The sequence goes on along the minus strand of CM075020.1, from coordinate 3,374,640 downwards.
TAATTATTACAGAATGTAAAGTGGAACTAAAACCGGTTTCATTTCAGATTATTGATGAAAAAAAGTATAAATACTTCCTTCTTCTTCTCAGTCAGCCGATAACGAGAGATTACGAGATTACGGCGAGCAGCGTTGGGGGAAGAGGACAGACGTGAACTTGGACTTCTGCATTGTGTATTTTTAAAACCGCAGACTGAAGAAAGCTTGTTTAAAAATTTTTTTTTTAAAAAGTGTTTATATATATATATATATATATATATATAATTCTGAAGCAGCTTTTGAAAAATATGGGGGACGAGAATATGGGGTGGTTTGAGGGTTAAAAAAAAAAAAAAAAAGAGGAAATGAGAAACAGGTTACCATGACAACCTTACTTTTACAGTCTTACACATGAAAATATGTCATCAGTAATTTTTGTTTTTTCTCCCCCTCCCTACGTTATTAAAATGAGAAATGTGGACAATGTATGTATTTTAAAGAGTAAACATGCTATTTATGATGCTAAAAAAACCTTTATTTTGTTTTCCCCAAAAGTGTCTGAAGCCGAGTTGGTGAAGTTTGTGAGGTTACGCGCCGCCAACGATACTCTCTTCACCGGGAAGAGGAATACGTCGGTCATTGCTTGGAGGTACTAATAGTGGCATTATAACACTTAATCTCTCTCTCTCACACACACACACACACACACACACACACACACACACACATCACTAAGTCTGGTGCATGATAACAGAGGTATAGCTGTATTATAAGCTCTGTGTGTGTCTCTGTGTGTGTCTGTGTGTCTGTGTCTGTGTCTCTGTGTGTGTCTGTGTCTCTGTGTGTGTGTCTGTGTCTCTGTGTGTGTGTCTGTGTCTCTGTGTGTGTCTCTGTGTGTGTGTCTGTCTGTGTGTCTGTCTGTGTGTCTGTCTGTGTGTGTGTCTGTGTGTGTGTCTGTGTGTGTGTCTGTGTGTGTGTGTCTCTGTGTGTGTGTCTCTGTGTGTGTGTCTCTGTGTGTGTGTCTGTCTGTGTGTGTCTGTCTGTATGTGTGTGTCTGTGTGTCTCTGTGTGTCTGTGTGTGTGTCTCTGTGTGTGTGTCTGTGTCTCTGTGTGTGTGTCTGTGTCTCTGTGTGTGTGTCTGTGTCTCTGTGTGTGTGTGTGTGTGTGTGTGTCTCTGTGTGTGTGTGTGTGTCTCTGTGTGTCTGTGTGTGTGTGTCTCTGTGTGTGTGTGTGTGTGTGTGTGTGTGTGTGTGCTCGTATTACAGGGCCATCTTGAAAGAGATGGGGATCCACAGGAAGATGTCGACCAGTCAGGCGAGAAAGAAGTGGGAAAACCTCAAGAAGAAATACAAGGTACATTTTTAGACGTACCGGCGCTCTGGTGTTCCTCTATCGCTTAATCAGTATCATATATTCGATTCGGTTTTGGGGAAAAATGACGCAACATGTTGTTTATTACAGCATTATAAAGTTGTGGACGAGTTAATCAGCTCAGACAAAGCGGAACTCTTTTGTTTTCAGTAAAATGATCAGATACCGATACCATCGTCAGGGTTAGAATAAAGGATTAGGATCAGATTGGATATATTTAGGCAAAAAAAAAAAAAATCGCATTAAAGCCTCTGATAAACACCAGTTACTGACCCTGTGTTCACGCTGCTGTTGTCGCTCGTGGGCGTGGCCTGTCCGGTGTTTTTAGTTCCCGTGAGAAACGGCGGTAGAAAAAAAATACAGAATCTACCTCTAACTAGTTAAACACACATTAAATAAGGCACTAATCAGCAAAGCAAGCTAACTGTACTAGCTACGTACACTTTCCAGAGGCATGAATGATCTCTGCTGCTTCTTTCCAAGCTGTTTTTTTTTTTTTTTCTCTTCATAATGTTTCAGTACATGTAATGAATTTAATGAGAGATGAAACCACAGTTTCTGTGTTAAACTGTAAATGGGAACGAAATACAAGCAGGAACTAAGAACCGAAGAAGCCGATTTAAAAAAATCTTGCACAATAAGGTATAAGGTGTTCTGGGATTTTGTTCAAACATCTTATATCTTCTAGAGAGATTCTTTCTACCGACAGCCAGCTTGTGCTTTGGCTGAGAGAGTAGGGTTTTCCCTTTGTCTGAATGTTTATCCTACGTCTCTGTCAGGCAGCTATGAATTAACTAACAGCCCAGACACACACTCTTAGGCACCGGGGTTTCTGATCCGTCCACTCTGGATTGCTTTAAAGCCCCTGATCAACATCCGTTACTATACTAAGAGGATGTCGGTGTGGAGCATCAACTCTGATATTAGTGTGGCATTCAAGATGGGGGAAAACTGGGCTTGGTGCTTTCCTAGTGGAAAAACAAGCAAATCGCACAATAAGGTGTTCTGTCATTTTGTTAGATTTCATCTCCTAGTAGTTCTTCATCAATGCACCAGTCGTTATAGACCTAATGAATAAATGTAACGGTAGTATTCATAATTGGATAAGTAGCTGTGGTTTCTTTGGTAAACGTGTTGGTTAGTTTAGGTCTATGTTATAATTATAATAACGACGTTATTAGATCATCTGCTGCCGTTCCTCTCACAGGAAATGAAGAACCCTCCGCCAGGCATCACGGTGAACCCAACCAACTGGCAGTGGTTCTCCCTGATGGAGGACGCCATGGAGGGCAGACTGAACGACAGCGAGGCCTTGGTGTCCACCATGTCGCTGGGCGAGGACAGCGACTACCGCCCCGACAAACCCAGGAGACGAGGCCGCGATTCGTTCCGCAGCGACGTCGAGCTCCTCGTCGACGGGGAAGACACGGGGCTCTCGGGCGACACGGGACGAGAGCTGGGCAGCGACCGAGACGACATGGAGCACGAGAGGGCGCTGCTCGAGAGCGACCGGTCGGCTCTAGAGAGCGAGAGGATGGTGCTGGAACGAGAGAAGATGGTCCTGGACAGGGAGCGAGCCGGGCTGGAGAGGGAGCTCGCCGCGCTGGACCGGGACAGAGCGTCCCTGGAGAGGGAGAAAGCCGCCGTGGAGCGGGACAGAGCCTCCGTGGAGCACGAGCGCGCTCAGCTGGAGAAGAAGAGGGCTGAGATGGACAGAGAGAGAGCAAGGCTGGAGAGAGACAGAGCAGCACTGGAGAGACAGAGAGCAGGCATCGGAGGAGACGTAATCGACAATCAGGAGGGACCCGAGAAAGCGGCGGAGGAGGAAATAGAGCTAGCGTCCATACAGAGGAGACAGAAATTCCTCGATTTATTCGAGAAGCTGATTGAAAACTTCTGAAAGGTTTCTGATGGAAGAATTGGCTTCTTGTAATGTAATGTAATTTTTTTTTTCTTTTTTTCGGAAGATGCTGTATGATTTGCCATGCTTGAAGTTATTTTTTTTTTGGTCGTTGTTTTTGTTTTTGTTTTTGTTTTTGTGGTATCCTACTGATGTGAACAGCAGACGTGTCCGAGACGTGTTCAGGGTCTGAGCTAGAGTTCTCCTCAGTTAGGCTGTCAATGAAAAACGTTAAGCCACCTCTGTTTTGGAGAGGTCATCCAAACAACTTTTATTCAATTGTGGTATTTTCCATACAAAGCACATACGAACCAGGTTTAGCATCTCTCGCCCTCACACAGTACAACAGCTCTGAAGTGTTAACTTGAAGGCTCTTGCCCCGTGGACAAAACAAAAAAAAAAAAAAAAAAAAACTTGTTCTGATTAATTATATACCAAATATTGCAGTTCATGTGGAAAAAAAAAAAAAAATCACGATTTATGTTTTTATATTACAATACAGACTTTACAACGAAAATGTTTATGTTGATGCTTCTTTTATTGCATTAGATAATAAATTTTACCTTTCAAAATTCAGTGAGCACCAGCTGTGACTGATTTTACGCTCGTGTTTGCAAAAACAATTCTATGAATATTAACAATATATCATTTTGTTATTATTATTTATTTATTTATTTATTTTTTACAAAACACATTTCATTTGTCTGGGTATCATTTCCAGTCCAAAATACAAAACAAGTAATATACATTAAAGGTTTGAATTTTGTTTTCTTTCTTTCTTTCTTTCTTTCTTTTTTTTTTTTTAGATCAGGAGTTTGCATATGCGCCGTCTAATTTTTTTTTTTCCCCTTCCAAAAAATTTTCTGATAATTTTTTTCCCCAGATTTCATGAATCTGATTGTTCTTAAATATTCACCCACACATCATCTTAATTTGTCATATTTAACATTTATACATGTTAAGTGATGTGTGTGTATATTGCACATGTGGGGGGGGGGACCTTACTGAGAGGAACAACAGCCGACGTGTGTGTGTGTGTGTGTGTGTGTGTGTGTGTGTGTGTGTGTGTGTATGTGTGTGTGTGTGCAGAAAACCTCTTGTATAAGACATCCATTCATACAAGTGTTTATTCCAGCCCAAAGTTTAAAAAAAAAAAAAAAAAAAAAAGTTGGAAACTCTCAGAGGTTTTTGTGTGTGTCTGTAGAAATGTGTGTGTGTGTGTGTGTGTGTGTTTAAATAAGGGCGCCAACAGGAATACGTGGCAAACACACATAAGCCTGTGGAGTTCTGCTGAGGTTGACGGGGTTGCCGTCCAGGCGAATGTCCTCCAGCGCCATCCGGATGTAGTTCAAGTCGTTCTGTTTGCAGAACGTGTCTTCGTGTATCATCTGGATGTTGTTGTTCTGAGGAAAAAGTGGGAAATTATTAACTTTCCTCTTTTGCCGCAACGTGTTTTATATCGTAACTCTTCTCGAACAGCAGCTCTGACAGTATTGCAGCTGCAAATCACAGGTTTACATTATCGTTTCTATAGTAACAACATAAAGAGATTAAAAGTGTGCGGTTATTCATATGGTGAAATTTTCTCTGATGAGGTGAGTGAGTTCATTTAACATTTATGGAAGGAGTCTGCAGTGTCCGAGGAGTTGGATGGAGTTCGGAGGCTGGTGAGGGAAAGCCCGCTTATAGTTGCTATATCATTCCACAACGTTAAATGTAACTATAAATGGATAAAACACACTGCGTGTTCTTCTTTAATCCATTAAAAATGTAATTGTAGGCAAATTGCTGTGGTACAAGAGGAATAAAACAGTTCAGGACGTGCTGTCACTGGAATAATAACTTCGGGGTGGAACAATAGCGCTACATCATGTCATGCCACCCGGTCACTGATTGTTTTCCTATAACAGCATGACTCCCTTTTTTTATTGACACGACAATTCATAAGGTTTTAAACACCTCTATGATGTGAACGCTTTACTTTTCACATCCATTCAAAAATCTTCATAAGAACCCGTCAATTCCTGCTGTATCCGATGAGGCCAATTTTAACTGTAATATATTATTATTATATAATATAATTAATATTAAAATTAATCTTTGATCAAAATGTAAAAAAAAAAAAATCAAGGGCCACACTTTGAGAACGTGTTTTAGGCCATTCTTATTTTTTTTTCTTTAAAAAATAAATGATGATAATATTTTTAGTGTGGCTTGTGGAGTGTCAGCCAGTTAACTCTGAGGCTACGAATCAATTGCGTGACTTTTAAGGAAGCCTTCGATGTAACACAAATCTAAATCAAATTTAAACACAAGCATAAATGTAAATTTACCCTTATGGAGGTCTAGATAATACGATAGAGCGCAATAGATCGCAATACTGTGTTGCCAGGACGTCTTCAGGATACACAGCATGCGTCACAAAGTATAGTTTTGATGATTTACAAAAAAAAAAAAAAAAATGAGTTACCAATAATTAGTTACTAGTTACAGTATTACAACACAAGACTAAAAACGTGTCGTGTTAATATGTTGTAATATAACGTCCCGCAACTTTGTAAGTGTAAAGTGACATTGAAAGTGGCATTAAAAGTCTCGAGTCTGAGGATACCTGCAGCCAGACTGTACTGTATATGATATTCTGTGTGTGTGAAACTGTGATTTTAAAGGTAGTGGGAAGGACGACGATCACTCTGGCTCAAAAATGTGAAAGAGAGACTTCTTTTAAAGGTTGGAGTTAAATGAACACACATGGAGTGTACACATGGGGGCAGCAGTGAGGTGGGAGTGCAGGTACCTGTAGGTGCAGAGAGCGCAGACTCTCAGGCAGAGGAACAGGGATGTGATCGATGCTGTTGTCCGTCAGGTAGAGGTAAAGTAGTCCTGTCATGTCCTACGATGCAGAAACAGCACAGTTAAGCCAAATCATTCTACACACACACACACACACACATACATATATATATATGTATATACTGTGCTTTATATGGGTGGGAGATATCACTGATTTGCTTCTGTCCAATACCAAGACTAGCAACCCGGTATGGTGCCAATACTTTGAAAAGTTTTCTTGTGCTATCATTGATGTCAAGGACGATATGTGAAGTAATTCATCTGAGAATTTTTTTCCTGTTTGGTTAAAGAAATAAGCCATATACAGTGTATCAGATATGGAATGAAACATCCCAGACACGCCCTTATAGCGAAATAGTCAACAATGCAGAACTAACTATAACGAGCTGTGAAACAAGTTAGCTCCTGTTATCAGTCATGTTATAAACAATCGTTTCCTCATGAGCCTCTCTTTTTTTTCTTTCCAGTTAATAAGATTTAAAAAACACACACACACACACAGCTTGTCATGTTGCTGAGAAACCTCAGAGAGTAGACTTCTCTCTCCTGAAGACTTTCCCACACTGGCAAACTTACTGGCTGGAGCTTATACTGGAGACTGGAGATCAATGAATATATATTTCATTTAAATACAATTATTATTAGTCTTAGTTTATATGGAGGGTCTGTCGTACAAGTCAATGAATAAGTTGTTACTATAGAAAGAATAACGTAGTAGCCTAGTAAGCAATACCTAAGGAACAGTTAAAAGTAAATAGTACTTTAACCTGCACCCACAATAGCTTGTATAATGCTTTTTTCTTTCTCTCTTACCTTGAAGGCTTCGTTCTGGATACCAGTTCTGCCCAGGTGGTTGTGACTGGCATCAACAAGGGTCATTGTGGCTGGCAGTGCTGGGAGTTGAGCTACACTGTTTTCTCGGATGACCAGTTCCTCTAAAGCGGGCAGGCCGAAGAGAGCGCCGTCTTCGATCTTTGAGATGGCATTACTTGTCAGATCGATCCGCTTCAGTTTGTCTTTATGATGGAGAGCAAAAAAACACAACATTTCAGAGAGAAGGCAATATTCAGAATTCAGAATTCAAAAAGTTCAATTTCTGGCCTAATTTAGCATATGAATGCTCTACGTTACTATAAATCCAAGAGATTATTCAACTAATAGTGAAGCATATTTCACATAAAGCTGTATAAATCAGAGAATTGTGACCTTATACTGTAATTCTAACTTCTCAATATTTGTTTTTGCTGAAGTTTGCTAACAAAGCACCAACAAAATATTGGAACGGTGTTATTACACACTATAACCTCAAAAATTACAACTTTTCAGAATGTACATATTTATTATGGAAGAGATGGAATGGAACAGGTATAAAATATATATATATATATGTTAATGTTGACTAGATACTGTGAAGATATCCACAATACTGAAAAAAACCAAAGTATCAAAAGTATCATTAAGTTAATATATCACAATCTAGATATCATATAGTCATATTATCCAGCCCTACTCAACAGTGCTGCAGTGAATTATGTTTAGTTTGCTAGTTTGAATTTCTATAAATTAAAAAAAAAAAAAAAAAAACTCAAGTAAACATACTCATGTTAGCAAAGTCTGATTTGTTGATCTTAGTAATCCTGTTGTAGCGGGCGTAGAAGTGAGTGGTATCTTTGGGAAGAGGAGGCACGTTCACCAAATTCACATCATCACAGTACACAGATCCTCTCAGGCAGATACACAGCATACAGGTGGGCATGCCTTGCCACCAAACCAGTAGATGGTGTCCACAAAAAAATAAATAAATAAATAAATAAAGAGACATAAATATGAGTCCAAAAACGCAACCGAAGAAACAAATAAACTATAGTACTGTTTCCCAAGTTGATCCTCAGGAAACCTGGACTGTCCAACTTTCTGCTCTCTCCAATACAATCACAATACACCTTAACCAATCAATCAAGAACACTTAATCCCTGGTAAGCATGGGTTGGGAGCTGGGGAAAAGTAAATTGTGGACCAATTTTAAAAAGAATTTGCCCTAAATGAACACTCTATTTAAAAAAGTGACAAAGCTGACAATGAATAAAAGGTAGTTTGGGAAACATGTTCTAATTTGCATGGCCCCTATATTTTAAAAAAAATTGCATAACATGAGTTATGCATACATTCATTCACATTGGTGTTTAAGTGAAACACAACAAACAAACAATATACAATGTGTGTATATATAATATCTGGATTACTAATCTGCTGCTGTCGTACCCTTATGAATTTTTAGTATGGGCTAATGCCACAAATAACAGGTCTGAGATTATGGAAAGTTTTAAAGGGCTGTTCCAATTGATAGATGTAAACCATGTAGAATTTCAAACATAGGACATTGTATTATAATGAATTTGTACCAACCTTACCAACATTAGTGTGCATATCTCTTAGTGGAATATTCTTTTATTTTGATAAATTCTATGCGATTGTTGTAATTCACAATATTCATGTTGGTTGACCGTAAATGCACAATAAAGAGGTAGGACACTAACCTGGAATGTCAGTTTCAATGACATCAACATCAGGCTCAGGGCTCTCAGGTAGCCCTGAACCTGTTGTACTCCCAGGGGTCTGGGTGGTGGGAAACAGCGCCTCCTCTTGTTACACACAACGTTAGGATGTTAGGAGAATGATTAGCACAGGGTTTGACAAAGAGATAAAGTGAGCAGTGAAGATCTTGAGTTGAACACAAATAACACACATTTAACCCATCACAGCCAGTTAAATGAAGCACAAAGGTTTGTGAGAAGAGGAAAATATCATGTATCAGTAGACATGGTGTATAGTAAATGTGTTAGCATTACTGGGTGAAACAGGAAATTGCATATTATTTTAATGGTTAAAATGATCCATTATATGCCTGATCCAATATATGGCTGCCTATGACTCTGGGGCTCTTTTCAGGCTGTTGTGCTTCCAAGTTGCAAATATTAACAATATGATCTCTACAGGGCAAGTGAAGTACTAACCTTCCTTTAGAGTAGGGATGATTGTTACCCATTCCTCAGGAACCCCAGATTCCTCAGGAGGCCCTAGAGTCACAGGCTCCACAGGGAGTAGAGGTTTCTCTGGTGCCCCCGTTTCCCCAGAGACTTCTTCGGGGCCAGTGGTAACTGTAATATAGATCTGCTCCTCTTGGTAAAGACAAGGCGATGCGGTAAGAGATCAATTAGAGCCCCATAGCACAAGAAGAGGCCTGACAGTATGATAGTAACTTTAGCAGTAAGAACTAATAAGAAGTTACTAATAAGACTAATAAGAAACCGTTCACCTGGCCAGTTAGACAACTACTCAACCCACAGTGAAACACGTCACATTCTATACTATAGAATACACAGGTTTTAGGCGTACAGAATGCAGTTTCCACTTCAGTCAATAGTACTGACCTCTGCCAGGAACCAGTGTTATTTCTTCACCCGAAACCCCAGAGGGTCCAGAGCCAAAGTCCCCAGAATCTCCAGAAATATGTTCCTCAGAATCTCCAGAAATAAGGTCCCCAGAGGCTCCAGAAACAAAGTCCCCTGAGATGCCAGGAACAAAATCCCCAGAGTCTCCAGAGACAAACTCCTCAGATACTCTCAAATCAAAGTCTCCAGAGACTCCAGAGATTCCAGAGACTCCAGAGACAAAATCTCCAGATTCTCCAGAAACAAAGTCCTCAGATACTCCAGAAACATGGTCTCCAGATACCCCAGAAACATAGTCTCCAGATACTCCAGAAACATAGTCTCCAGATACTCCAGAAACAAGGTCTCCAGATACTCCAGAAACAAAGTCTCCAGATACTCCAGAAACAAAGTCTCCAGATACCCCAGAAACAAGGTCTCCAGATACTCCAGAAACAAAGTCTCCAGAGACTCCAGAAACAAAGTCTCTAGGGACTCCAGAAACAAAGTCTCCAGACACTCCAGAAACAAAGTCTCCAGAGACCCCGGAAACAAAGTTTCCAGACACTCCAGAAACAAAGCCACCAGATACTCCAGAAACAAATTCACCAGATACTCCTGACACAAGGTCTCCAGAGATTCCTGAACCAAGGTCTACAGAGACTTCAGAACTAATATCTCCAGAGCTTACATCTGCAGAGACTCCAGAACTCAAGCCCCCAGAACCTCCAGAACCCAGAGTCTCCCCAGAATGGTATTCTCTAGCATCGGGAATCTTTTCAAAAACCCCTGAAGCTCCAGAAGCCCCAGAACCTCCAGAACTCAGCATGTCCCCAGAACCCAAAGAGTCTCCAGAGATATGAAGGATTTCAGTGGGCGTCAGACGCAGCTCTTCCTCTTGTTAGAGACAAGATTAGGTGTTAAGAGACTGATTAGAACTGCATGATGACAATGATTCAGTTTAGACAGTTAGATTGATGGGAGCAATGGTTTAAGTGATGCATTGTAAGAAAGCAGGGTTACAGGATTATGAAAAAAACATTTAACCAATCAAACTGCTAGTTAAATGGATATTAAGCAATTTTTATGTTGGCAAGTGCTGGTAAGACAGTATTGTGTGTGTGTGTGTGTGTGTGATTGGGTTGGTGTAATACAGACCTCCCGAAGTGTCTGGTCCCATCAAAACCCCTGGTACTCCAGAGCCTGATGGGATGAGCGAAGGCATTATGGGTAATTCCCCACTTTCTTTTTCTGGATCCTCTTCTGGTTCCTCTTCCTCTTCCTCTAGTGAGGCTCCAGGTGTGGGATCATTGTCCTCATCTGGGGACAGAGTGCTAATCTCTATCTGCAAGGAAAGGAAAGGTGAATCCAATGTTGACATGGATAATATAATGGGTGCCATCTGGTGGGTTACAGTATAAGAGGAAAAACATGGCATTATTTATGTTTTTTTATTGGCGTTTATTTTTATTTTTACATGGCACTGAACATATGAGAGAAGCAGTCTCCAGTTCGGACATCCCTTAGCTTACAGTGCAGCGATTCCGATGTCGATACAACACTTCGGCCTGGCATATTTAAACCCTGATTCTGAGTTGAATCTACGCTCAGTACGCTGCTCACACACCCGATGCAGATGCATTGATACCATTCCGATGAACTGTCACATATGACATTAAAATGCTTTAGCCATTTTGCTGCATGCACTAGAAAGATCGCTGATCTGCAGCTATTGACGCCTCTCTAAAGGACCTGATTGAAGCCTCAATCCTGGCAATTTGAAACCTAGGGCAGGATGTAGGGTGGGGCTCTGCCAATCTGGTTTATGGATGGCACAGTCTGGAGACTTGTCATCAACCCTGTGAAACCTATCCTGTGAGCCAGGGTTGCTACTTAGACCTGAGGTTTTGCACTAAAAATCAGCACAGCTAAAAGGACCTGGCATGTAGCACACTTAAACTGCCACAGCCAGGGTCATTGGCTTATCATTGACCCAAGTCCCATCAGACCTAAATGGAAATACGCCCTCAGGTAAGCCTGCCCATGAATGATGAAGCTGCTGCCAGGACACATTACAGCCAAAAACACTGTTCATTGTGCAGCAACTACAACAGACCAACAGGCACAACAGACACTATAGTTCCACCATCGGCCCCAATCATTTTCATGACATGATGAAACTGGTCACTGATACACCTTATACTGAGCAACAATACCACGTTTCTGTTAAAAAAAAAATTATCTGATGGTGCTATTGCACACTGCTTTCCAGCCAAAATAGGCAACAGCAGGCTACACTGGGCTTTTATGTACATAGGATCATGACACTACTCACACTAAATTATATCCATTTACATTTTTTTGTGAAAAGTCGGAGCATGACCTGCTCCTAGAATTTGTGCAAGTGCATTCATTCATTCATTCGTTCATTCATTCAAACAAAATGAATAACACTCCACAGGACTCTACAAACAATCGTATCATGTATGCTACATGTTGAAATAAATACATAAATAACTAAAATGCAAGGACAATTGCACTTTAGGAATAGTTACCCAAACGAAATTGCATCATAGCCAATCCCATTGCCACTCAGTAAATGTATTGAGATTAGGTTTTGGGCCTTATGGTCAAAATTAGCTTTTGGTCAAAATTAAGGGCAAAGGACATTTTAAACCGGGGAACATCTTCTGTCATTGCACCCTATAGCACTGCAGTTCCCAAAACTAGCGGTCACGACCCTTATGTGGGATTGTTTAATTTACAGCTTTTAATTGGTTCATTTATTTTACAAATTATGACAACAGGTTTTGTTATGGAATTTTTTTTTTTTTTAGAAAAATTTACATTCAACCATGCCACATTTAAATTAAGAATGTACATGCGATTTTAATCTTTTTTCACTATACTGACACACTACACTAGTGTAGGAATTAAGTAATAAAAATAGAAAAATTTCTCCATCCGTCTACCTCCGTTAGTTCCTTGACAACCTGGAGTGACTCAGCAGAACAACAGAAGTAAAAAAAATACACGAAAATATGCCATAAATGAAGTGTTAATTATAAATCTGGAAAAAAATAGTGGTGGCCAAGACTTTAAAAAATTCAACAAAAATTCATAATGTCCATAAGCAGTTATGAATTTTCTCTGACCCCAAATATCCATTCTATAGTTATCCATTCAACTATAGAAAACAGCACACACTAAAATCTCTATTCATATGATCTCATATATTATTCATTAAATCGTCACATTTAACAATGAATATTCTTTAAGTGCTGAAAACAATGGCCAATATAACCAGTGTTGTATAGTATTGAAGTAGAAATACTTGATTAGAGTACTTTTTTTGATTCCGCCCTGTGCATGTGGCATTTGCAAGTTCTCCCCTTCCTCCTGGTACCCCAGTTTCCTACCCCAGTCCAAAGACATGCTTTATCTTTTACTTCTCATTTTTACATTATTTCATTTTTTTCTCTCCAAACACCTTAGTTACTTCTCAAATCAACCGCTATTTCTCGACTGTCCGTTCACCAAAACAGCTCTAAACTCAATTGCGATTCACCTCCCAAGGCGTATAACAAAGAGCCAAATCAAAGAGCCGACTCGCTTGCGAACAACACATTTAATACTCCTTAATTAAGAGAAATTAAGAGAATTCCTTCATCAGAGAAAAGTGAATGACTGTGTTAAAAAATAAAAAAAACATTTGCACAAAAATGGTTACAACTATTTTTCTTTATTACTCTTTTTTTTGAAAGCATTTTAATCTAAATATTTACATTCTACTGGTCTATATTTGAAAAATTAACTGTTAGCTAGCTAGTTTCCCCAAAGACAGTTAGCTAATGTCAGCTAACTAGCTGCTTAATGTTAACCACCACAGAATACTGCTTTGAGATAAAGCAATAATAACAATTCATTCTGATACATTAGTTTCTTGTAATTAGAAAAAGTAAAAAAAAAAAAATGTATTCAAACACACACATTTTGAATATGTTACTAAATCAAGTTGCTGTTCGTGGCCTTACCTCTTAAGTAGATTAGCTTATTTAGCATGATTATGAGCATTATGTGAGCATTATGTCATTTTAAATCTAAATAAGTTGGAGTTATTTATTCCAGACTGGTTTGCAAATGACTCTTATAGGTACATCATTTATTTGAAATCAAAATAATAAGGAGAAAAAAATATTATAGCACCTATTCTGATACAGAAAGGGATACGTAGGAATATCTGTTCACAGGCTTTGAAAAAAAGATTTTTAAAAAATCCCTCTGCTTAATTTTCTCTCATTTTGATGCCTAGGTACATTTGATACTTACATACAGATAATATCAGATACCTTAAAACTTCTGATTGAGTAATTTCCTTGTTGATTTGTTTAACTTTTACTTGGGAATGTCTTTCATCTACTCAAGTATACTCAAGTATTTATGCTAGCAGTTCTCAAAATGCTGTCATGGCCAATATATCTCAGATCGGTGTTTGTATCTCTACTCAGTCATTCTTAAGTTTGCCTGTTAAATCTGGTCTAAAGTCTGAAAAAGTGGTCTGTTCTTTCTTTTTTTTTTTTTTAATCATATATGTTATTATACGTTATACGTTATTATAAAATCGTAAGGAAGGAGGAAGGAGTCTCCAGTGTCAGTGCTTTGCAACAGTCAGTTTTCTACCACAGGAAAGTCTTCAGGACAGGGGAGTATACGCATTCCAGTTTCTCGGTAACGTGACAAGCTACACGTTTTTTTTGTCTTATTAACTTCAGGAGAGAAAAAGCTGGTGAGGGAGCGACTGTTTGTAACTGCCATAGCAGCTTTAATGTAACGTAACGTAATGAAAGTGAGAACAGGAAGTAACTTATTTTTCGGATGTTCCACATCATTACGCATAACTATAAACTATAAATAGATAAAAGGTATGACGTGTCGTGGTTTAATAAATTAAAAAATCTGTAATCGTTGGCAAACTGCTGCGATATAAGAAAAGTAATCAGTGTTGGGGTGGTAACTGTAATTCCGCTTCATATCACCCCATAGTTTTGCTAATGACATACAGTATAAATCTCTCAGCGGTGTAGCTCTGGTATCTCTTACTGATCTTTTGGAATGCTCTAACCCATGTTGAGCACTTTGTTCAGCTGGGGCAGGTTTATTATCAATAACTAATAATGTTAAGCACTTTGAGATTTTGAGTCAAAATGGATAAAGATTATTAGATTATATTTGTTTATTATGAACAGGCCTCAACTTGATAGGGGAATTGCAAGGTTTTGGCAAAAACCAACATGCTTTTCATACCGCCATGCTCTATTTCCATCTCCTTCTGAGTCACGAAGGTATGTAACATCATATCAGATGTCTCATTAGTAATAACCTTCAGGAAAACTGAACATTAGGACAAGTCTGTCCAAAGGTTATTACATTCTTAGTTTAGTTCATGATTCTATTTAGGATTAATTAATTAATTTTAACTTTTTTCTTGTTAACTAGTCTTTTTCGGCAGTAAAAATACTTATTTATTCGATTGTTTAATTATTGATTGATTTATTTATTTATTTTCATGAAATGTATAGACTTTATTTGTGGCCCTTGATGAAAGTTTTGCTCAGGAATCCCTAAATCAAGACTCCTTATACACCTAAAAAGGCTGCCTGCCTCAACAAGTAAGGACAACCCAACAAGAGACACATTCACACTGCTAATGGTCACCAAACTGCACAGGGAGGCCCATTATCTCAGCTGTCAGAGCATCCGTGCTTTTTACGTGTCACACTGTCTCATACCCAGTAATGTTAATGAGCTTTAGATGTGAGGCATAATGGATGGACTGTCAATTCAATTCAATTCAATTTTATTTGTATAGCGCTTTTAACAATGGACATTGTCACAAAGCAGCTTTACAGAAAT
>CM075020.1:3268927-3340877 GCA_037576675.1 Pangasius sanitwongsei | reverse complement strand
GTTATATTACTTGAATCTCCCAATATTGTTAAAATGAAGATCAAATGTCCATATGTTTAACTATGTTAAAAAAAACAGGCTTTCATGGGGTGTCCTAATTTTTTCACATGACTGTATATAAGATCCACCTGAACATATAGCGTGCAGAGGTTTAATTTCATCACCTCACAGCTTCTGTAGCCTCAGGAGTTCTGCAAGGGTCAGTTTTTGGTCCATTATTATTATTCCCATATACTAAATCCCTAGCCTCATGGATGAGATCACATAGCTCCTCTTTTTACTGCTACAGTATGAGATTAAATTTTTTTTCCTCCATCCACTTATGAATTCTGACAGAAGATATTGCAGACTGTCTTTCTGACATCTCTTCCTGGAGGAAGACCATTTCTCTGAAACTAAACCTTGAGAAAACAACTGATTTAAATATTGGATAAGTACTTCCATATGCTGGACCTCTCAACCACCGTATACAGCCTCATAATTCAACTGGTCAATCTTGTTGCTGATTCCAGATGACAAGAATGCATTACATTAATCACCAGACCCTGCAAATTTCATCTTAACATGACTACAGAAACAACTCAAATTATCCTGCAACCGTTAGGTATTTCCAGACATCAACTTTCTACATGCTGGGCTCTCTGCTGATCTCCCTTCATATGCTAGTATTTTTTCAGAGCATTCAGGACACTGCCGCTATCCTAGATCATAACGTCCTGAAGTTCTCTTATGTGATTTCTTTACTAAAGTCACTCTCCTGCTGAAGCAATAATCAAATAATAATAAAAAAAACTTATCCTTGCCTTCCAGGGCTGAAAAAGTTTTGCACCACATTTTCTACATACGTTGGTTCAAAATTACACATCTGCTGACCAACTTAGGTCTTCACTTCATTGTGCCTAGCATGTCCTTCTCTGAGATTTGGTAGAATGACCCTTCCTCTCCATTATCAACAGTCCTTTGTCTCCATTTTTCCACAAAGGTGTAAAGATCTATGTCTTCAGACAATAGGAAACACTTTGTGGCTGTATTTTTTTGCCGCATTGTGTCTGCTTAGGTTTGAAAGTCCTTTTTGTAGGTCACTCTAGAACTTGTACGAACCAGCATTACTCTTTTACCTATTATAGTTCTTTGCTGTAATAGTTTGTAAATTATTTTGACCAAATGCCAAATGTAAATGTGTTATATTCCCTCCTATTAATTAGTTTCCAGAAAGTACAACATTCTGCTTTTCTGCTTACATAAACATTTAATATCAAAGTGTGCCATATGTACATCCTTAGAGTGCTTACATAAAACACACACAAACTTAAGTTCTCTTTGGGGGCATTTTCCCCCATTTTCTCCCCAATTTATGTTCATGTTATCATACAGCAGATACCGTCCAACTGCATCATGCTACATCACAGGTCAGTACTCAGAGGAAAGCGCTATCTACCCTCTTCCACATATATGAGCTCATAGATGCACATGGCTGTGATGCCCACGGCTGTCGCCGTGATTGACAGGGGAAAGAGTATGCCATCCCTCCCACCAACCCAGGGAACACAACCAATTTTGCTGTCTTGGACTCCCACCCAGGTTGGCTGTGGCAAATGAACTCGTGATCTCTGGACAATAGAGCAAATGCTTTTCTGTTGCACCAGTCAGGAGCCCTTAAGTCAGGAGCCCTCTGTTATTCCCTTGAGTGAACTAATCTTCTTCAACCCAAGATATGGGTCAGATTAGACTGCTTGAAGCCTGACATCATGTTTATATTCATATGACATTGACAACAGAATTGGAAGTAATTCACTCATTGGTCCTTTGCAACTGCTTCTAAGCTTTTCACAGGATATTTAGACAAATTTTTAGACTATTTCTTCAAAGTTATTGTATATTTAATGCAGTATAGGTACTGCAGTACAATAAGCAATTCCTGTGGAGTAAGTCCAGACAGTTCTTACTACCAGAGGAAGAAGCCATGAGTCATGGGTTGTCCAGTCTAAGCAAATGTCAACTCTGAGTGGTTTATTGGAATGGTACCAAAAGGTACACGTGTACATCTATTACTTTTTCAGTTAATGCCTTGTATATCAAACACAGTGGAGTCATTGGTCAGTGTCTAACATCTTTGATCAGACTAACACTAACTGCACTCATATGATTATGGTTTAAATTCTTGGAGTCTCTTGTCTAGTTTCCTCATCTTCATCCTCTCAGGTTCAGACTTTTTCTTTGAGCAAGACAAGGGGTCAGCAAGACAATCAAAGAGAGGATGACAGAACTTATATAGGGGAACACAAAACAGGTGTGTACAAACATAGGAAGTGATACAGGGAACAGAAGAAGACATTTGAGAATGTGAGTGAGGGTCCCCTCTGGTGGTCTGGGGGGTGGAATGATGATGAATGTCTATCATGAATGTGACAGCAGTGATATGTTTACTTTTTGCCAACTCATCTTTATATTTACAGAGATGTTTTATTTTCTGTCAAGTTTTACTAATTTGTACAAACATAGTTACTTTTTGGTTAATTTGTACAGATTCTGACACTAGGATCCACCTATGTAAGAAATATGTCTTTATACCACTTACCACTGCAGCTGGTATGGATAAACTCTGAGACCTAAGTAAACTATGCAGTGCACTATATTACGTAGCCTCTGCACAATATCCTTGCAAGCTCTTCTTCACTTAACCTGCTGCCTCTTCCTTCACCGTCCTCTCTGACTGCTGATGGCTTTGTCACTTTCTTTGATGGGAGGCCTGAAAAAAATCTGTCACTCCTTCACTACACATTCAGGATTCCCTTCTCTTTCTCTGACACATTTTTCTTCTCTATCAACAGATCCTACAAGTTATCTTGTCCTGCAATCCCACCATCTGTCTGCTGGATCCTATCCCTTCCACAATGCTCCAGACCATCATTTCTGCTATCATTAATGACTCCATAACAACTGGTCATTTGCTGACTGCATCCAAGACAGCTAGAGTTATTCCCATCTTGAAGAAACCCACTCTGGATACCTCAGATATCAGGAGCTACCAACCAGTGACATTGCTCTCTTTTCTTTCTAAAGTCCTCAAACGCCCTGCCTACAATCAACTGTCTCTCTATCTCACCCAGAATAACCTGCAAGATGATAACCAGTCTGGCTTCAAAGCAGCACACTCCACAGAAACTGCCCTTGTGGCCATCACTGAGAAGCTTCATGCTGCTAGATCAGCCGAACTGTCACAGGTCCTCATTCTCCTCAATCTTTCAGCAGCAACCATATCACAGTCAACCACAAGACTTGTTTGTCCAGCCTCATGAGTCTTGGAATTCACAGCATGGCAATGGTTTGCTTCCTACCTAAAGGGACGGTTATATCATATGACATGGAGGGGATCCACATCCACAGACTCTCCACTAGTGTCCCAGAAGGCTCCATGCTTGGTCCTCTTCTGTTCTACTTCTAGACCCACTCTCTTGGTGAGGTCATATCCTCACATGGGTTTTCATACCACTCCCATGCTGATGACACTCAACTCAGTCTCTGCTTTCCTCCCTCAGACACTGATGTTTCTGCACAGATCTCAGTATGTCTGGGAGACATCCCATTATAGATCGCAGCTCATCAGCTGAAGCTTAATCCCAGCAAAACTGAGCTGCTATACATCCCTGGAGATTTCCTTGGACAACTCTCAGATCTCACCATTTATCACTGCACACAACCTTAGGGTATCCATGGTTGTGTGCATTTATCACTGCACACAACCTTGGGGTAACCATGGACACCCAACTGTCCTTCACTCCTGACATTGCTAAACTGACACACTCATGTCCATTTCTATCCACAGAGGTCACTCCGGTTGTTGCTTGTTCAGTCCCTTGTCATTTTGACACTGAACTACTGCAACTCGCACCCAGCAGGTCTGCCTCTGCGTGCCAATTGACCTTTGCAACTGATCCAGAATGTAGCTGCATGACTTGTTTTCAACTTCCCCAAGTTCTCCCACACCACCCCATTGCTACGCTCCCTCCACTGACTTCCTGTAGCTTCCTGCATCAAATTTAAAACACCGATGCCTGCCTACAAAGCCAAAACTGACCAGTGCCTTCCTACCTTAAAACACTTATCAGACCCTGCACTGCACCACGCTCCCTCCAATCCTAGAGCACTGCTTGTTTGGGCCCAAAGAAGGCATGCATCTATGCTCTTCTATGTTCTGGAGCCTAGGTGTTGGAATGAACCTCCCCTAGATGTCTGAACTGAGTCACAGACTGTCTTCAAATGATGACTAAAAGCCTACCTCTTCATGAAGCACTTAAATTACCACTTTGCTTAAAAAAATTGTTGTCTCATGGTTTTATGAACAAGAAGAAGCCTTTATTTGTCACATATACATTACAACACAGGAAAAAAAAAATCTTCATATATCTCAGCTTGTTAGGAAGTTGTGGTCAGAGTACAGGGTCAGTCATGATACGGCACCCCTGGAGCAGAGAGGGTTAAGGGCTCAAAGGCCCAACAGTGGCAGCTTAGTAGTGCAGGGGCTTGAACCCCTGACCTTCTGATCAGTAACCAAGAGCCTTAATCAAGAGCCAAATTCCATAAATGTAAATGTAAATGCTGCCTGCTTGTGTTTTGACCTATGACAAGGATTATGACTATAATTCTTGTATTATCCTTAATAAACAATCTGCTGATGTTATGCGTTTGCGTCCTCATCTTGCCTCTTCATCCTACTGCATGTTACAGTAACAGTTATTGAGAAGAAATTAAGATGCTATCCAAATTCGTTGGGTATGACTTACAGACTTTTTGTTGAGGGTGCTACATTAAAAAACATTGTAAAGAGAGGATAACTATCAAAGAGAATTCTGAAAGAGTGAACTGAAACTAAATTTTAAAGGCAAGACAGGTGAATAGGGTTGAATTCTTGATTCTGATTGGTAATAAGGTGGTGGTTAGTTTCTATGGCAACAACGCATTAGCAGGGACTTGTATTACAGACACATAATCATAATTCTAATTCTATCTAAAGATAATAATAAAGACAAATTCTAATAATTAAAAAATGTTAAAGAAAATCGTATAACTGTTGATATGGTATTGATAGGTTTTCTGTAAGGAGACGTTTATTTAACATTTATGGAAGGAATCTCCAGCTTGGTGCTCTATGGTGCTTCTATGGTGATATTCTCCTTAGTTATGTCTGGAGTTCGCTCCATGTTTAAGATGATCTGTGTATTACAGTGTTGCAGATCTTTATCTGAGAGGTGTATGTTGTATCCACCCAAGATTCTGAACTGATATTGAATGAATTGAAGCACATAGTTTTGGAAAAACAGTTGGATTTGATTTCACAGTATAACCCACATCTGTTTAGAGTAATACTCCTACATATCAGACGCCTCTGCACTATAGATGTCTGCGCTTACCGAGTGCTTCACTGGAGATGTGTAAGGAATATATGCAAATATATGCAAATATATAAGGAATATATGCAATATATACTCAAAAAGTTTACATACCAGATTCAGATGCCTTTACAGAATAAAATCAGTCAGTTACACGGACCTGAAAACATGAAAAGATCAAATGATAAAAACAAAAAAAGATATAATTGATGGACTAAAAATGGTAAAAAAAAAAGAAAAAGTATCAACATTAGGACATCAAATTACTGTAATGAAGCATTATAAAGGAGCACATCTATAGCTTGATGTTCAAAAAATGATATTTCTCAACTCATTTTAATTAATATAATGTGATAAACAAGGTTTGATTTAGCATTAAAATATTTCAAATTCGTTTTCACATTTTCAGCATGTCAATAAGAAATATCTGTGGAAATAAATGTTGGCTTTTGTATATACAGTTTTTAAAGGAAACACATGCCCCAAAAGCCCGATCAGATTCATTTCCTGGACAAAGTATTGTTTCTAGGCCAGTTATGTTAATAACACGTGGTTCTGTGCTAGCTCAGCTTTTGGGTTCAGTTCTTTTAGACAGCTGTGGTGAAACTCAACATCTCTTAGTTTTTTTTTTTTCTTTTTTGGCTTTAGCTTCAAACCTGTTCAAAACTGTACATTGTGTTTCTTTTACAAATGAAACATACTGACTTTTTATTATTTCTAACACATCCCTTTATACCATTTGATACCACTTAAAAAAAACAATGACAAAACTAGAGAAGAGAATGCAAATTTCTTTGACGTCGATAACATTACAGAGTTAAAGGTGACTGTCTAACATTTAACACTAACTTGTAGGCAGGTTTTTACTCACTTTGCTCAAAATTCTCCTTTTGTTTGAGATACATTTATAAGAAATCAGCAGGTGTTTCCAGACATCGTCATCAAGCACAGTTTGAAGCATGCTTGGTACTTCTCCAAAGCTGTCAACACTAAAAAAAAACCTAACATAAAACTAAGATGAAACATTACCTGTTTTTTCAGACATAGAGATGAGCTGAACATGGACAGGTGGAGGTTTATGGGAACTTAGTTCTCCTGGTTCCCTGTTCCTGATGACCTTCTCCTTCGTCCTGGTCCACTCTGGACTCTGTGAACGTCTCTCTGTGTCGCCTCAGTGTCTCTCTGTCCCTTATTAGATATGTATTGTTTGTAGTGCTATTCCCCCAAGGCTGTACCCATGACATCTGCTTGAGCTAGAAAAAAGGGGGTGTATGAGTGTGTATAAGAGTCTGTGCGTAATTTGTCTTCTTTGGGGCATGCACTGGCTATTTTTTGCCAGCCAAGCATTTTTTTTTTTTTTTTTTACCTTTCTCCTTCTTGTTTTTTTTTTTTTTTTTTAAGGGCAGAAGGTGCAGGAGGAACGGTGATGGGAGGAGGGGGGTTAGATTGCTCACACCCACAGGTTGCTTACTCTGCTGCATTGCTTTCACATTTTGAATGCTCCATTTTAGCAGACCACCCAGAGGGCACATCCATCGGTTTGTCCGTGTGTGCCTGAGCAGGGTTATAGATATTGCACAGACATGTTCCACTGAAATATGTAGAGTTAAAGGTTAAAATGAGCTGGGGGCTTCAGGGGCAAGCTGACATCTTTTCGCTAGTCTTTTTCAAGCTCATGCACTTGGCTAACAGGTTCAGGTTAGAATATTATGATGATTGTATAAAAGAATATTTGAGGAGATGTTGGATTTGTTTCTTTCAAATTTTTGATCACCTGCCAATTGCCACTCACCCGTCATCTCTCCCCTATCATACTGGGGAGGTTGAAGGCTAACGTGCTTCTTCTGAGACATGTGAAGCCAGCCAATCGCATCTTTTTGAATTCCTGCATATGCTGCGATACAGGGCAGCATAACACACTAGGAGGAAAGCTCTATCTACCTCTTCTGCATACATGAACTCACAGATGCCCACGATTGCCTAGTGTCACTGTGATTGACAAGGGAGAAAGACTATACCTCTCCTACCCAGAAAGCATGGCCAATTTTGCTCCCTTGGCTCCCGGCTTTGGATGGCTGTGGCATCATCAGGATTTGAATGATTTCTGTTGTGCCCCTCCAGAGCCAGTTAAATTTTGCAGTAGATAAACAACCTGAACCATGGAATCAGCTTAAATGTTCCCTTTATAAACAAATGAAGAAGATTATTTTTTAATTTAAATATGTTTGCAAAAAAAAAAACTTGTTAAGACCTTGGAATTACAAGGTTCTATCTTTTTCGTGTGTGGCAAAACCAGTTGATATTAATATGTCAACTAATGAATTAATATGCATAGTAAAATTTGCTCCACCATCAACCAGATCATTGCTTGGCCGATGTGTGTAGTGCAGCAGGCAGTAGGATTTGGAAGTCGCATTACTATGAAGTGTGTTAAATTTAAACATACACAAACAAATTAAATCCCTATCAAACAAAATCCCTATACACTAACAAATTAAAACCTATCCCTCGTCATCACGCCTAACCAGCACCACATATAAGCACACACTTCCGTTCAGTCAACGTCTGTCCTACTATTAGGCTACAGACGCTTACCTGCTCGTTGTTCTTCTGTTGTTCTTCCAAGTTGTTACTAATCTGCCATGTTGTGTGTGTGTGTTTCCCTCCAGCTCTCTCTGTATTCCTCTAGACACTGACTGTTCCGGGACGTGTGCTCCTGCCACAGCTCCATTCCCTGTCATCACGCTACCTCACCGGATCACCACTTATGGCACGCTACTCGTCACGTTACCTCACCTCACCGTCCCTACTGCTCTTTCCCTGTCTGTGTGTGGTTTCATTAAATAAATCTGCTTTGTGGAACTTTTACATCGCTGTCGGCATGCCGTCTCTAACAATCTACTTGTCGCCTAAGCTACTGCTCTGTCCACCACTGACTCTCTACACAAATAATATAATCGATTATATGAAGTATCATTAACAGTATTAAAAAAATGCATCAGAGTGTTACATGAATGTTCCTTGGAGCTTCCCTTGGTGTTTCTGTTAATCCTAAAAATGACATGCAACATCTGTAGAAAATGTTGCCATTGTTCAATGCAACTGCTTGCATACCATGAAAAAAAAAATGACTTGCTGATAAAGATTGCTAAAAGGATGGTCTTAACATATTTATCTACTAGCAAAAAAAAAAATTGTATGATTTGTACAAAGAAGGAAAATTTGTAGACACCTGACCACCACACCCATTTGTGATTGATGAACATCCCAAAACCATGGCCATTAACATGGAGTTGATCCCCCCTTTTGCTGCTGTAACAGCCTCCACTCTTCTGGGAAGGCTTTTCACTAGATTTTGGAATGTGGCTGTGAGATTGTGCCCATTTAGCCACAAGAATGTTAGAGAGCTTGTGCACTGGTGTTAGACAAGAAGGCCTTTTACGTTCAGTCATTGCTCCAGTTCATCCCAAAGGAGGTCAGTGTTCTGTGTAGGCCACTTGAGTTCTTCCACTCCTACCTTGGCTTTGTGCATAGGAGTATTATCATGCTGGAACAGGTTTGGGTCCCTTAGTTCCAAATTTCCAAAGGGAAATTATAAACCTACAGCATACAGAAACATTTTACACAATTGTGTGCTTCCAATTTTGTGGCAACAGTTTTGGGAAGAACTATATGTGTGAAGGTCAGGTGTTCACATACTTTTGGCCATATAGTGTATTTTGTAAGTAATCTCTTCCGACATATATTGTGTGTGTTGCTAAATAAAGTATATCAAAAAGTGTTAATATGTTGATGACCAAAATATGTTTTCATAATGAAAATGAAATGATACATAAAGAAAAACAAAACAATATAAGCATTAATCCTCGTAATCCTTGATAAACAGGGTTTTTATTTGTAATTGAACAGTATAATTCAACAACCACAGAAAGAAAACTCTACTTTCTGCTGATTTTACAAAGCAAAAGTTTTCATTTGGTGTGTATGTTTCAGTGTAACACACGGTGGTGTGACGCACCTTGATGCTGTAACTATAGTGCGTGCTACATGCATCAACAGAGGCGGGATCTGGTTGGCGGTAAAATTAATTCATTTAATTAATAAATCAGATTAATTAGTGGGTATGGATGACAGATGATCAGGAAACACAAAATCAAGAACATTCAGGTATGTGGAAACACTGCCGAAACTAAAACAAAGTATATTTTCATTCGTTTCTTTGGTACTTCTTCAGTAAAAGTTCTATCCTGACCAGGGTCACAGTGGATCTGGAGCCTATACCAGGAACACCGGGCATGAGGCAGGAATACATCATGGATGGGATCAGGGATGCCAGTTACACCTAGGAGCAATTTTGCATAGCCAGTCCACCCACAGGCATGTTTTTGGGAGGTGGGAGGAAACTGGAGAACCAGGAGAAAACCCACACATACACGGGGAGAACATGAGAACAGAAACTCTGAGTAGCCATCATGTAACTGCTTACTACACATAGCCACCTCATGGTTAAACATAGAGGAAATAAAGATGCTAGCCCGACTCAAATATTTTTATGTGCAATGCCAGTAGAAAACACTGCATCTCGTAGCAGAAACTGTGGCAAACTTGATGACACTTTTATTGTGGGTGCAAACATGATATGCTATGTTTTAAACTTTATAAGAATAGGATAAGAACTAGGGCTATAGGAAGTCATCCCTGGGAATTCATATATTCTTTCCCAATATATATGTCTTCCATATATATTGAAGCCTTATGGAAACTTGAGCTTCCATATACAGTAGTATGAATATACAGTAGACGCTGATGGACAAACAAACAACAAAAGACTAAACAATAGATTTATAATACCAGTTAAAACACTGCTTATGTGGAGTAAGAGCAGATTGCAAATCCAGAAAATATAGTAGTTCTCCCTTTGAGCCTTGGAAATGGCAAAGAACCAGTCTTATACAAAGGATCCTTCCTCTGAATAAAAAACCAGACTGGACTACAGTAGTATAAAACAATAGAAATCATTTCTGTTCACTCTGCCAGCAAACAGCTCTACATACAAAAAAGCGAAACATTCAGACTAAACAGACTTAACCAAGAGCATATCTTATTTCTTTGTCAGCAAGAATAAAATATGCACTGCATTCTTTTTTTTTTTTTTTTTTTTTTTTCTCTCCGTGCATGTGCAATCAATTCCCTTGACAAGACTGCTCTGTTCAAGAACAAAGTCATGACAACTATTTTATTTCAGCTCATGCTCCAGACGTACTCAGAACAAATCCGAGCTTGTGTTCAGAACTTTTTTTCAGCTGTAAAATTATTATTTCTGATTTCCACAATTAACAACCCTGTAGAACCAACATAGTCTTACACGTGCAAATTCGTAACAATTCACACAACTCAGCTCATACGGAAAAATCTGAAAGTTAATGGTATTTTTTTTTTTTTTTTACCTTATGACAGTTCATATGAAACCAGAATTAACTTGTTCATTTGAATTTGTAATGAGATCAGAACTCATACATTGCAGTTTGGCTGGTTTTTTTTTTATCAGAAGGAAGTCTCTCCCAAGCCTTTCTCAACTAAGACCATTTACTTGTTATTTCTGTGGGTAGCTAATCATTTTGCAGTCATTATGGACACTTGTTTGTGTGTGTGTGGCCTGGGAAAACCCTTCACTTCACATTTTCTACTATATATTGCTTTTTTTTTCCTGAACTGCAACATGTGTCTCTTTGCATATACTGTATCTCAACTACAAGTAACGCTCTAGCAGTTTAATGACTGGTTACACCCAAAAGTGAAAAAGACATTTTGACAGTTGATTTCGGATTACACACTGAATTGATTACACTTATGTGTGTTTCACTATGACACACAGCTGTCCAACAACTTGATCAAAGTGTGACATTCACTGTGTGAGGAAATCCATGTATGCCTGTGACATCATCAGGATTCAAACTCACAATCTCCTGACAATAAGGCGAATGCTTTTCTGTTATGCTACTCAGAAACCCAAACTGTTTGATTTCCACATTGTTTTGTTGAATTTTATTTATGGTTTCTTAAAGTAGAGGCATCAAAGTATGTTATGGGCAAAAACCCCTATTTTGTCCAAAACTCAAATTTTCCAGAATTCAGCCAAATGATGGAATATTAAAAATGAAATTGTCTGCATTTTCTAATTTAAATAAATGAATAAGAAGGCCTTTATTACTGATATCCATATAATGAGGCATATTTTATGTGTTTACAACTGGTGCTAAAAGCTTCGCCTGTGTAGCCCATGCTATGATTGACATAGAAACAGCAATTTTTCCAACATTTCTTTTAAAATCTTCAAAACATATAATACGCAATATCCTATTGCATCAGTGTCGCATGCAGTGAATCAGATTAGAATCGTCAGTATAATTTGTGGCTCTTCAGATAATTCCATCATTGCTTTAAGGTAGGTTTCAATTTACAAATTAAATCGGTGAATAATAAGGAAGCAAACACTAGAGTACTGTGACATGTTTATGAAATTGAAGTTTACAGCAGGTTTAGGAAACTTGATTTATTTGCTTTAAAATTAACTGTTTGTTTAAAGAAAAAAAAGTTCATCATTTAACATAATAGACCTGCAATTATGCTCAAAATCTTCAATTACTGACATTGTAACAATGCAATGTGAGCAAATATAGGTGCACGATTTGTTGAATGTAGAATGTTGTTTATATTGTTCCTATAAAAAAGTGGAAGAGAGTGCTTTATAAAGAGTGTATGATGAATTGCATGCAAGTAAATTAGAATATTGCATAAATCTTGGCAGTTTATGGAGCAGCAAGCTGTTACTGGGTAATTCAAATGTTAGTCTCATTACAATATATAGCAGTTCTTCACAGTTTAAATCTATAATACTTGCAAGTTACATCTTAGTAGATTTAATTAACGACCACACTCTGAAAAGAAAAGAATATCTAAATATTTGAGTAATGCAAGACACCTTTTAGCAACGCTTCGCTTTCCTCTTTTTCTAGCTACATGAAACATAGAGTAATATAGCTGATGCCATCTTTAGCTAAACTGATATAAAATTCTAAACAGAAAAGAGATAGTATACAGATAAAGCTCATCAGAGATTACTAAAATGACATTTCTAACGTTAATTCCTGAAGGCTTATTATCATGTGTACAGTAAATATAGAGTGTCGGTGCCAGCATTTAGACAATCTATACAAAAGCATAAGAGCAAATGAGGATCTGTGCTTCAATTTGATCCATATAAATATTAGATACATGAATGTTTGAAGTGACTGATAGGATCAAAAGTTAAAGGTGTTCAAGCATGGTTTGTATTAAAGCACTAGTCATACATAATATTCATAATACATGTGTGCCTCATACCGTATACTGGAATGTGCCAAGAATGGATACTTCAAGAAATTACTATATAGATCTCAGTGTACTTTGGGTGATATTACATTTTTCCATTGTACAGATCTTAAACAAATAACCAAGAGTTATTTGGTTATTTGGGGCTATATTGACATAATGATTATGGTGTTCTATCACTATTTGTGAGGGAAAGTTACCCCCAGTAACTATATTTAAAGTGTAAATCTGATGTTTGAGTAGATCTTTTAAAGGAGCTGGTCAAAGTTGACAGGGCGTGGAAAACTAGTCAAAAACGATCTCAGAAGCCTGACGGAGACAGCTGGATGCCTCATCAGGCATGCTCCTGTGGGTGAGATTGTTTCCATCTAGACGCAGAGACTTCAGTCTGGAGTAGTTTACAGGGGAGATAAACTTGCAGATGTTGGGCAGGTCAAATTCTGAAAAAAAAAAAAAAAAAACACAAGTCAGACAGTGATGACTACACAGTGGTACAGAAAGAAAAATTTGAAGAGCATAAGCACTCACTGTTAATTTGATTGACTTGCAGGTACAAGTGCTCAAGTGCTTCATTGATCTCAGGGATGGACTGGAGCTTGTTGAAGGACAGGTCCAGCTCCAGGAGAGAAGTAACATTGAACACGCCTGCCGGAATACCCGAGTCCGCAAGCTTGTTGTGAGAGAGACGCAGGTACTGCAGTTCAGGCAGCTTGGCCAGATAGCCACTGGGGATGTTTTCAATATCGTTGTTGTCAGCATACAGCATCAGCAGGGAAGCGGGGACGCCTGCTGGGACCTTTTTTAGTTTGTTCTCACTTAAGTCCAGAAGCATCAATGACTTCAGTCCTTTGAAGGCCCCGGTGATGCCTTCCGTGGTGAGTTTGTTCTTGGCCAGGTGGATAGTAGTGAGGTTCTCCATGCCAGACAGGAAACCTGAGGGAAGTGAAGTAAGCTGGTTGCCAATGAACTTCACTTCATCCAGGGACTTGGTGCTAAGGCCAGGAGGTTTATTCAGCTTGTTGTAGCTGAAGAGGAGCTTCTCCAGTTTGCCCAACTTGTCAATGGTCCCTACTTGAATCTTGTCACTGGTGATGTTATTGTGGTCAAGGACAAGCCAGCGCAAGTCAGTGACATTGTCAAAAACACCTGCCTTGATCTCCTCAATAAGGTTGTTCTGCAGGTAGAGGTATTTGATTCCCGTCGGGACAAATGGGATATACTTCAGGTTGCGGTCATCACAGTACATGGCAGTGGGGAAGCTGATGGGGCAGTTGCATTCCTGAGCACAATTGGGTGAGGATGGCATAGACTGTGCAGCAGGCTCGTAGTCATAGTCATAGTACTGACAGATGCACAGACTGACAAGGCCAGCCAAGAGGACAGATCGAAGACGGAACATGGTTTCACAGCAGTTACAAACACTGTGGAAAATCTGGTGGAATCAAATAAGCAAAAGATACAGAGTCAAATTCTAATCTTAGAAAGATGTATTCTACCTAGATATAAGTATTAACACAAAGATTGTATAATATCTATAACTCAAACTCAAAATCTTTGTGAGTTTGTGGAAACTCTTTTAGCATTTCAACAAATCAGGCCGCAACTGCAATTAAGTAGACGCCCCATATACACAAACCCAAGTTTATTCCTCATTATGGCTTACTTAAACTGCAATCATGATCCCACTCTCCTTGCCCCTCCTCAACCTAATACACCCCCTAAAGCACCTCCTGTTCTTTTTTAGTGTAAACCATTACAGGTAGGATTCAAATCCCAAAAGCAGCAATAAGAAAATAAATTACATACCTCAACTAGACATCCTACCAATATATAAAAAGTTTACTTAAAAAATAGCTTAATGTATCGTATGTCTTGAGTTTAGAAATTCAACTAAGCAGACAAACACTTGGACACGTTACTGCAATGTCTGAAGATGCAAACTCAGCAAATCTTTTTAGAAACTGCTAAATGACATTTAAAGCTAATATAATCATGCAGTGCATGCATACACGCAATCGACCTAGACACTTTAATCTCCTCCTCAATCCTAAAATCTGCATCAGTCAGACCTCTCAAATACACTGAAACAGACCTCGCTTGGAACCTACACCAAACGGAAAGTCAAAAGATATTACCAAAAATAGAGCACAATCGCTAACTTTTCAGAAGATCCCTTTGTCTAACAGGTAGGATCTGACTTACCTTATTCTCTCTCTCTCTGTTTCAGGCTGCAGGCAGAGGTGTGTGTGTGGCCCAAGGTCTCTGGAGAGGATGAGAGAGGGAGGGCAAGAGAGAGGGAGGGATAGAGTAAAGAAGAAAGAGAGGAGGGAAATAGAGAATGAGAAAACTGGCTCAGCTAAACTACAGTGGCCCTAGAATGATGGAAAACAGCAGTCAGACAGCTTGCAAAATGTCAGTGGTCTGTGCACCGTGGCATGTCGGGTCTAGCGTGTAACGAGATTCAGGTGCAGCTAACCCTCCTGTAGGGGTGCTAGGGGTGCGAAGACTTGCAGTAGGTTTTGCAAAATATATATACCTGTGTTGTTTACACACACCCACACATCTCAATTACCCAACCATTCTGAATTACCCTTTAAAACAAATAAACGATTGTGCAGCAGCAACACAAACACCAAGACATGCAAAGCATTACGCCACCTCTGAACGTTTCCGATGCTTAACTTTTCTCTTGTGAAAAAAAAAAAAATGTTTGCAACAAAATTGGTTTCATAAATTGTTGTGGAAAGTTAAAAAACATTTGGCTACATATGATGCCAACTGCCTACCATTATATTAACCAGTCCACTGCGGTTGTAAATTAGCTTCGGAAAAAGTGACAAGAGGAAGCAGAAGCAGAAACTGAAGCCAGACCAAACTTACATAAGACCTTTACTACTGTTGCCTTTGCTGGCTTTCTGCAGAGCATGGCATCCAGTGAGAGCAAGTCCAATGCTCTGCAGATGTGTATAAATCGGCAGCAGCCATCCTTTTATCTGCAAACGTATCTCTCTCAGCATGCTGGCATCTCGAAGCATGGTTCTGGATAGCAGACACCCAGATTATTGCAGAGCTCTCTTGACTGGAGAAAGGAGACAAGCTGTGCTAGTTGGTACTTTTATCTTTAGTCATTGGCTGGAATGTTCGTTGCACACTTTCTGTGCAAAAACCACTATAAAACCAAAATAACCAAATCTGAGTTGGAAAAATAAATCCCCTTTTAACTCAACCATCAACATTTTTGACGATTGTAAGATGCATATGGTCTGCGATGAGGCAGGCTTCTCATAAACATTTCTCACAAAAGAGGCTCTGGCTTTCTCTCTACTTTAAGCTCTATCCCTCCACCCCACTGACATGTGTTAGTACTTGAGAGTCAGGGAAAAAGCAATATATTATTTCTTTGAGCGTGCTGATCCAGCCAGAGCCAGATTTTCTCTTCATATTTGAAAGAATGTGATTATATGGACAAGCGTGAGGCCTAAATTCACTAATATTATACAATATTCTTCAAACGATATGCATATGGACTCTCAGGTGGATAATTATTTCAGGTGAAAGGTCTTTTGGAAGAGGTACATCGAAGCAAATCTGTGACCACTTAAGAAGTTAGAAGACTGAAACTTCTTCAGACATAGTTTCCCATGGCTCCATAATATTAGAATTTTCTGGTCTTTTTGCTTACCACAAATTCAGCAAAACAGAGCAAACACGTACACACACGAAGACCTCATCATTAGTCTGTCTAATCTCATTTCAACAAGGGCGACTAGATTTGGCACAATTTTACTGTGAAAAAAACTTCAGCCACAGCACAAGAATTTGCAGCTATTTGACATTTATTAACATGTACACATGTACTCTTCATCTCATTAATTAGACTAGATATTTAAGGTTCACACTAACAATTGACAATCGTTCATTTTGTATTCACATGTGCGATACAGAACCGCAATTTTAGCAACAGCGACAAGCTACATTTGACTTGAGATTTTAAATGCAAATTAGGTATGGTGCAGTACAGTAATAAATCCAAACAACTGGCTCAAATGATTCCTTGGACCAATCCTATGATGTGTAGTCTGACGATTCTTCTGTTTCCCACTCACAACTTTAGTTCCTACCCCTAGTTTCTTCCTAGTTCCATGCAATTAGTTCCCATTTACTCTGTGATGGCAAAAATGGAAGAACACTTACAGTGGTTTCATCTTATCCTGTTATGCATCCATCCACTTTATTAGGAACACCTGTACACCTGCACATTCTTGCAGTTATCTAATCAGCCAAACATGTGGCAGCAGCGCAATGCAAAAAAAAAAACAAAAAAACATGCAGGTACAGGTCAAGAGCTTCAGTTAATGATCTCTGTGACTTGTGGCATGTTGGTACCAGATGGGCTGGTTTGAGTATTTCAGAAAGTGCTGATCTCCTGAGATTTTCACACACAAACAGTTTCTAGAGTTTACACAGAATTTTTTCACACAGGTGCAAAAAACAAAAAACATCCAGTGAGCGGAGGATCTGCAATCATAAGCACAGACTCACCCAAACTGGACATATTCTTCCCCATTCTGATGTTTGATTTGAACGTTCGCTGAAGCTCTTGACTTGTATCTGCATGATCTTTCACACTGCTGCTGCCACGTGATTGGCTGTTTCGATAACTGCATGAATGTGCAGGTGTACAGGTGTTCCTAATAAACTGGAAGATGACCTCTTATGAAATGAGACATTACAAAGAAGAAGGCAGCTTGGAAGGAAGTAGTAGAAATGCTTTGCCAATCTGCTAGACAGTTCACGCCCATAAGTGACAACAGCAGCGGTTACTACAAGACGACAAGAGACAAACGACAACGGACATGAGTGGCTTGTCACTTGCTAGTGTGAATGCTAGGAATGCAGTGTACCCAGGGAAATCCATCACCTCTACATGAACGCTGTAGATTAAGTAACCAAACAAGTGATATTTAGCAACTAGGGCTGCACAAAAAAAAAAAATCACAATTAAAATTGCGTTCTTGATCCGTTTCAATGCAATCCAATTGAAGAACAGTATTGATTCTGCAACATGTGTACTCGGGCAACAATTGAATTAAGCAGAGTACCACTATTCCTCCTTAATTTCAGTTATTATTGACCATAGATGTTACTCCAAGTGACCTCGTGTGTGCTGTGAGTCTACAGAAGGAAAAGGAGACAAACAACGTCATGAGTGATTTTTTTTTAAATGAACCAAACACCTGTTTTCAAAAAAAAAAACAAGTAAAAAAAAAATGAAACACATTTATCCAGTCTGTCAAAACATAGAGTAAATTTAATATTTCGTATTATTACATTTCCTATTACTAAACAAACAACAACAAAATGAGTGAATGGATGAATAAATGGCTCTGAACTTTGAATGGCACACTCACAGAGCTCATTTATAAAGATCGATTTTCATCCATGAATGGTTTATGAGTTGCTGTTGGTAGAAAGACAGAAACCTGCCATGACTTCTTATTTCACCAAACGTTAATATTGCTTATGTCCAGTGGCAAGGGTTTCCTTTTTTAACTTTGGGAGGACACACACACCTAATGGTTATTTTTGCTCAGGATTTGGCCTATTACAGTAAGAATGTGTTAGTAATTCACTCAGAGGAGACATTATTCATAAACATCCACTAGGAAAATGTATCTGTCACTGTCTGGTACGGTAATGGAGCTGGTGCCGTGTAAGAATAATAAATATATTTGTTGTCCCTTACAAAAATGGTGCGTTAAAGTATTGTGAGTGAGAATCATAATCTTAATTCTAAGCCAAAAAAATAGTGATTCCCATTTTTTTATTAGTGAATCACAGAGCCATACTAGTGACAAGCTATTGATCAACATTCCCTCACCACTAATGATAGGCTTTAAAACTCTGTGTTAACCGGTCAGTGATTTTCAGTGTGAGCTTATGACCAGACAAAGTTCAGTGCAGGTTCTTACTTCTTTCAACAGCCCTCTTCTCTCATGCTCTCAAAAGAGCAAATAATGAAAAGTGAAAAGAATTTTTTTTTTTTTCAACAGAACCCAAGGAATGTTCAGTCAGCAAGTCTGGGCTCTGTCCTCGTTCGTTCATTTGTTTACTGGCACATTTGTCTGAATTTATTTAACTAAGTCCTCCCCTCCAACAGCCTGCTGTTTATTATAAGTGTGTTTATTTGTTTTTAGGAGTGAAAAAGGTGGCCAAAAAAAAAAACCTTAAGAAAAGAAGCTCTAAAGAATGGTGATAAATAAATGATGCTGTCTGCTGAAGTGCTAAAACCAGGCCATTATTAGATCTTCCTACAGTAAAAGAATCCAAAGCACTCCCCCAGATGTACACAAAAAAGCAGACTAACCACAAAATCTGTACTTGGTGACGGCCTTCCCAGTCCTCTAACCTAAACCTCAGTAAAACCTATAAAACTCAAAAGGTGAGCCATGGAGTATCAGCAGGAATCTGAGACTATCATGAGTACAGATTCACCCAAACTGAACAGTTGAATACTGGAAACAGATCAGGTGATTTTTTCCCCCCTAATCTTCAACTATCTAGTTTTGGTGAGTCTGTGCCCATTATAACCTCAGATTCCTGTTCTTGGCTGACAGGAGTGGAACCTAATGTGGTCTTCTGCTGTTGTAGCCCATCCACCTCAAGGTTGATGTTTTGTGCTTGCTGAGATACTTTTCTGCTCACCATGGTTGTTTATATTATATGAGTTACTATATCCTTCCTGGCAGCTCGAACCAATCTGGCCATTCTCCTCTGACCGCTCCGTATCAACAAGGCGTTTCCACCCACAGAACTGTCTCTCACTCAATGTTTTTTTGTTTTTTTGGACCATTTTGTGTAAACTCTAAATACTGTTGTGTGTGAAAATCCCAGGAGATCAGCGGGTTCTGAAATACTCTAACCAGCCCTTCTGGCACCAACAACTCTGCCAAGATCAGTCACAGAGATCACACTTTTTCTTCATTCTGATGTTTGATGTGACCATTAACTCTTGACCTATATCTGAATGATTTTTTGCATTGTGCTGCTGCCACATGATTGACTGATTAGATAACTGCATGAATGTGCAGGTGTACAGGTGTTCCTTATAAAGTGGACAGTGAGTGTAAGTATAAAGTCTCTTTAATTAGGCCTTTCAAAGAATCACAATCCATGTCTTCGATTAGATTACTGTAATAGTGAGTCAGAAGCACAGGAAAGCTGAGGTCAAAACGAGAGAACTAAGAAACATGACAATGCATTATATATAAACATTGATTGGGATGATAAAGAAGAAGACTCATGTGAAGCAAAGTAGATATGTGAAAAAAAAAGATCAGGGCATTGGCCTGGAGGGAGCCAGAGCATACAACAACAAAACATAAAAAAGAACAGGCACTGACCCTGCATTCCTTAAAGCACAGAGTGTAACTGTGGTATCAAGGGTCACAGGAACAGAGGCAGGAGGAGACAGGAGTCTGACCAGTGACCACGGACAAGAGAAACTGAACCAGGGTTTGGAGCAAGTAGTGAAATTAAACTGGAGAAGGGCATAGCCATGGACTGAGATCAAAGCAACAACAGATTGCAAGTCCAGAGCAGTGAATGAAAAGGGTTCAGGACTAGGGGTTGCATTAACTGAGAATGGGTAAATTGTCATTTACTGAATTTTAAAAGTGTTGATGGAAAATTCTGAAGATCATCCGTCATTTTGAAGGATACAAAGTAAGGCATTCAATCAAGCTGTCTGTAGCCAGCATTTCAAAGAGTCTGACTACTCAAAAACCATTGGCCATAACTGCCTAAAACATGGGGCTATACCCTTTTGATTTGAATAGACAGATCTGTTGTACAGTGAAATGTGTTTGGCAAACTCAAAAAAGTGTTCACCAAATATGTGTGGGACCCATCCTGCATGTTATTCATTACAGGATATGATAACAGTTGTGAGAATGGTCTCAATTATTCATTTGGCAAACAATGACCAGAAAATTATAAAAATAGACTATGACAAATTTTTTAAAAATCTGTGCATCAACATGATGGGTTATGATTTACTGTAACGCAAACCTCTGTTCAGGACCAGCATCAAAGGCCAGACAGGCAGAAATTTGATCAGGACACAAAGGCTTAATCAGAACAACAGGGCCTCCAAGCAGCAGCAGCAGCACAGAACCTTAAGAGGGAATTAAACCAGAATCTTCACCTAAGGTTCTCGATCTCACCCAGTAGCACTGTGGTGTGTCAAGGGTCACAGGGACAGAGGAGGAGGAGATAGGAGGAGTCTGACTGAGCCAAGTGTGACCAAGCCAGTGACCAGGGACAGCAGAAACTGAGACAGGGATTGGAGTATGGGGTGATTTAGTTCCAGAAAAGGGCACAGACATGGACTGAGATCAGAATAGCAACAGACTTTAAGTCAAGGGCAGTCACAAAAAAGGTTCAGGATCCACATCAAAGGCCAGATAGGAATAAGTCAGGATAGTAATGACCAGCTGTGCCACCAAGCAGCAAGGCAGAACCTCAAGAGGGAAATAAACCAGAATCTTTATCTAAGGAGGACTTGTAAATAATGAAATATTCACCTTTATAACAAGGTTCTGGATCCTACCAAGTAGCACTGTGGGGTCAAGGGTCACAGAGACAGGGGTAGGAGGAGGCAGGAGGAGTCTGACTGAGCCAGTGTCCAGGGACAGCAGAAACTGAGGAAGATAATTCTGGAGAATGGTGCTTACATGGACTGAGATCAGAACAACAACAGATTGCAAGTCCAGAGCAGCGACAGAAAAGGGTTCAGAACCAGCATCAAAGTCTGGATAGGCAGGAGTCCAATCAGGACAAAAAGGCAAGGTAGAACCTCAAGAGGGAATAAAACCAGAATCTTTGCTGAGGAAGATTGCTAAGTAACATCATTACATAATTAAAAGTCCTCTGACCTAGTACCATAACAAGGTTCTGGCTCTCCAGGCATACAGTGGCTAGTCAGTCACACTGTTGGAGCAGATGAAGAAGCTGGAAGCACTGGGGCAGTGGCTGGTGGAGATCCAGACACTGAAGAGGCAATAGAAACTAGAACAATTGAGTCAAGGACAATAGAACCCAGACAGGCAGTGTTCTGGTACCAGAACAGAGCAGAATGACCTAGTTCAGGAATAATTATAACATGGCAGACTTAGGATATCATCGGAACAGCATAAGCCCAAGAGATCAGTGGAGGAGATGAAGAGCAAGGTAGAGAGGCAAGAACAGAGGGGGATAAGATCATCCATTTTGTGTGGTACCAGAGGGGCTGTAGGCTGTCGGTTTGGAGAGCTTAAGACCATAGCCTCACTCTACTAACACAATAAATAGAGTCAAACTTATATGGCTCCTTGACTGCAGGCTTCTTAGTGCTTCTTACCACTTGCACAGAGAGCCATCTGTGAATAAAAAAGGGCCAGGAATCCCTCAAGCATCTCATTGCACCTCTCCTAAGTTACCGGAACTTAGCCCATGATCTGTGAGTCTGCAAAACTTTTCCAGAGCAGGTATTCTTACCATGTAATCAAAACTGAGGGAGGACTGGAAATGAAATAAGCCTTTTCATTTGGGAAGAACGTCATGCCATTCCACACCAAAGTGGACACTTGTAAATGGCCTTGGCTTCTTTTTCCATTTGTTAAGCTTCTAAAGAAAGTACCTAAGACAAACTACAAAGATGACAGAAAATTGTGCACTGGGTAAATGATAGCTGCCATATATATAAAAAATAAACATGCATCTGCTCCCTATTCCATTAACTGTTGATAGGTAAGATTTGTTTTTGTATGATGTCACTGGGCAGTTGAATTGTAGCACAATTGAATCGGGTTTCAACCACTGACCATACCAGTCACTCAGGACTCGTGGAAAATAGAGAAATAAAAGACATGAACTGGGTTTTATTGTATCACTTTACGTTTGGTCATTGAACCATCCCATCTGAACAGTTCTGCTGCACTGAGCATGGTTATTTAACCATGCTGAATAAACTGTACCCAACATAGTGCCAAGGTGAAAATGTTATAGGAACAGTTACTCCATGTGGTCAGAACAGTTTGGCCCTACAATGGAAAAGAGGCTATAATTGCTGGTAAATAGTGTGAAGTCTTCTGCACACAAGTCACAGCTAAAATAAACTAGACATATGTGAGAATAATGATTGCTAGAGTGACCAAAGACAAAAGCAGGAGCTGAAGAAAAATAGGAAAGTCATGCCACTTGACATGGAAAGAAACAAGTCGCTTTTGTGTACTTGTGTACATTTTTCCCTGTAGTAGTACTTTTTGGGTATGATTAGTATAGTATAGAATGATTAGTATAGAATCAGTACTTTTACTTTTTGAGTTTATTCAAAATGATTTTAAATCCCATTAAATTAAGTTAAGTAAACCAATTAAAAGTCACCACTTATGTATGCCATTAATCTGGTGAAGTAACACTATCCTTCCCTTCATTTGATGACTATGTTTGGTTGGTACAAAGGTGCAGCAGCTATGCACAGCTGTCTCCAGAGATTGGCCTTAAAAATACTTCTGAGATGAGATATACTTTATAGTATTTCCAAAGTAATGGTGATAAAAATTTCTGTTAACACTGTGGTAATCTAATTAACCCAGAGATCAAATAGCCTAGATACCACAATGGAATATAGTGATTCGGTTCACAGCAGGGGTGAGGTTAGAAATCTTGAGAAAAACCTAAATTGCACCCCTACACCAACCCACAGCAACGGTCTCTATAACAGTCTTAAGACACATCCTTCAGGGCCTCTGTCTACCTTTGATCTGCATACACAGTCCAAACTCAACCTTGATGAGACCAGATCTCAAGCTTGATATGGTCCGAACATGAACCTGAAATGCTGCACAAATGAAATGTGGCTGGTGACATTTAGACTTTTTAGCTCCAACCATAATTGTGCCCACCTAACCATCTAATCATTGCCTTAAGAAGTTCTTGATCAACTAAAACAGGTGTGTTAGATTTTGGTTGGAGATGAAACCTGCAGGACAGTAGATCTCAAGGAAAGGTTTTGGTGACCACTGATTTAGAGTATTGTGGCACAGTGTAAAATGGAATTACATCACTTCTCTTAAAACTGTTTAACTCAGTGATGGAGACACTTAATGCAGACATCCAATTGCTCATACAGCTGGCTGGGGTCGGCATTTCCTCCTTCTTCGGTTTTCTGGTGCAAATATATAAGGATTTTATAGGTAAGCACTGAGGCTCATGGGCGTCAAATCCATCAGTGCTCTTCGGCTCAAGCACACTTCTTTCTTAATAAGCACAATGTCTAAAACCTCATTAAGTAAGTGTGATTTCCTCATACAGTGATTTTTTTTTTTTAAAGTTTTGATCAAGTTGTTAGATAGGCATGTGCCATACTGAAACAGACATAAGCTAGTAGTTTTTAAAACTATATGAA
The DNA here is from genome assembly GCA_037576675.1 of Pangasius sanitwongsei. Classification (NCBI taxonomy): domain Eukaryota; kingdom Metazoa; phylum Chordata; class Actinopteri; order Siluriformes; family Pangasiidae; genus Pangasius; species Pangasius sanitwongsei. Next base: position 3,316,667 of record CM075020.1, on the reverse strand, counting down.
AATGTCTAAAATGTCAAAATTTAACCATTTTGTGAAGGGTTTTCTCATGGCTGCCACACACATTATCACATTATTTGAACACGTGTTACTCCTTGTAGTGTCCATTGTAGACACGATTTTTGGTCTTTGGTCATACTACCTGTTCACACCTGCAGTGATGTGACAAAGCAAAGAGCTGGCTGTTTAAAGGCTGTGTCCTAAACTGCAATAATAACATACTTAATAGTATGATTAAAATAGGACATCTTGAATACAGGTAACACACAGTGATTAAACTGTTAAATTAAACTGTGCTGGTATGTGATTTGGTAGACAGCCAGAGACAGGAGGTGAAACAGCTGTTTAAAACATAATCAGTGTTTTTTTTTGGTCCAGATATTTGCTTCTAATCACAGCTTCTGAACCAGCCTGTGAAAGCTGCTTGGGGTTTGATTACCCAAATAGAATGGTACGTTGATTTGGAAAATCATGAAAAGCAAACATTGTTTTAGAATTGTTCAGACATTAGTAGACAGTGATGCATTGGGTGATTTTGCATAGTTTCTGTAGCCAGACGATCCAAAGGAGAGGAGAAACACTTTTGCCCTGTCAAAGTAGAAGGGTAAGCTTCTAGTAATGTAATTTTAATGTGGGAGCTGGGATATTGTTATGAAATTGTACAACATCATGTATTTGTAGGTTAGGGGCACATAGAATAGGGGAATTTCACAAAATTGGCACTTTTGGACTGAATAACTACCTATGAGTCCCATTTGAAATGGCACGATTACAGATTATGCAACTGCCTCACATGTTAATGAGTTGACGAGGGATAGTTTACTAACTCAACTAATGTTACTGGAGAATGTAGAAGGCATACTGTGAGTCTCACAGGTCTTCAGCGATCCCATTCTTCCACAAAATGTTGCATAACGTGTTTGTCAGTGAAGAGAGACAGTAGCTCAGTTGTTTTCTGGATTCTTCCACGCAGGAGCAAATGGCATATGGTTCGTATAATCATTCTGAGCAAGTTGTTCAGGGAATACTAATGAAAGGGCAGGGTATATGTGTATCCACAGGTACTGAATTCTGATTTTTAGATAGATTAACTCTTTAATATGTGAGTCAACTGCAAAACCTTCAATCGTACCACTTCAAATTGAGGTTCATAGTAAATCATAATATATCATATTAGAGTTCAATTCAGATAAACAAGGGATAAGATAAATAAGGCTTTGCTTTTATCCATTTTACTGTCTGCACTCATGTAACAGTGTCAAATCTATTAATTATTAATGCTTCAAATCTAGCGAAATGCCTGTCAAGTGATCTTAATCAAATAAGATCTTATGTTTAAAGCTATTAAGTGACACATGTTGTTCCCATTCAGAATGTTTACATGTGTCAGTGTGGCAGTAATTTAACCATGCATCAAATTATACTGGTTATAGAGCCACAGAGGACGATCACAGAAAACCAACAAATGCTGACTGAGTGGGAATGTGTTTTTAATGTCAGGGTGAGGAATACCTTGGACAAAATGATAAGAGAATAGTAAGCGAATTCACATTTATATGAACCCGCAGTTTTTCACCACTTAATCATATGCATCCCGTAAACATCCAGGACTAGTTGGTGGGTCCAGACTTACGTTCCTCAGTCTTTATCTACTGCTTTCACTGTGGTTACTTAATAATAAGTTAATAATAATTATAATAACACTACTACTACTACTACTAATAATAATAATGACCCAAAACTGAGTGACCACTGATCATTAGTGTTACTGGATTCTAGCTATTGTAGTAGACTACTAATAGTAGTAGTATAGCTGTGATGTGAGCTGGAGAACTATATTCAGTTCAAGACAGTCACTAACGTGTGCTCAAAAAGTCACTAGATTTGAGTTAAAGTTGTAAAAGGGATCTAAAAAGTCACCAAATCTAGTGCCAAAGTCTCTAAGTTGGCGACACTGTGTGGACCCTGCAATACTAGATAAAATACTGTAACAAAACTGATCAATGTAATTTTTTTAAAAAAACTGGCCCTATTTTAGTAAATCATCTCTTCCAGCATGTTGTAGCCAATCACATGCTTTTATGCAAATTATTTAGCTGAAGGCATCTCATTGAGAAAGGGAAGGGTTTTCACAGAATTTAATTGATTTTTTATTTTATTTACCCTCTCTGGTCTAAAAGGTGATGCAACCACATAATGATTGTACCAAAAAAAAAAAAAAACTATGTTGTTGAGCTTCACACACATACACATGCACACTTAAAAACACACACACACACACACGATTGTACAAGTGGTGTGAAAGTCAGCACGCAAGTGCAGGGTTAATACACATCCGATTAATGACATACAAGGTGTCACAGAGAGGGCATGTGACTGACTTAAAGCTGCTCACACACACTTTAATCCTTCCTCTAGTGCTCCACACACGAGCCTACTTTTATCAATGAATGATTGTAAGTACTCGTGGCAGCGTAAGCCTCTGCGTATTGACTTTTGGGTCCTCTCAAACTATCTGGTTCCTTTCAAGGGTTCTTCCTCATGTCAGCTCAGTGAGTTTTTCTCCTCTGGCTTGCTCATTAGGGATCTAAATCTGTGTTTGAATTTTTTTTTTAAAGCTGCTTTGTGCCAACATCTACTGCTTTCCAGAACAAAAAAGTTACACTGACCTGCACAGTGTGTGGAAATTGAGAGAGAGTTTGCTGTTTTGCAGGATGTATTTAGTAGAGTTTCTTCTTCGATGGCAGTACGAAAGAGTTCAAGCTGCTAACAGTTACGTAAGTCACACACACACACACACACACACACACACAGAGCTATACACTGATACACTGTCCCTCTCTTTCCCTCCATCTCTGTCCTGCACACACACACACACACGCACACTGTACCACTATACCCTGGAGGAGGGACTAAATTATTAGAGTCAGTAGACAAATTGTAAAAAAAATAAATAAATAAATAAAAAATCAAGGCGGTGGTGACAGGACACACACCAGTTTAAGCCTGGAGGATGTTAAAAATCTAGTTACACAGTAAAAATCCATATTAATGTGTTAGTTTTCTAGCCATCTTTTTAATATAACTGTCCTAATTATTGACCTAGCATACACACGTTGATTTTAACCTTAAATTTATTGCTTATTAGCTCCGGACATTATTTCCTTTTTGGTTGTTGTACATACTTTACTTTTTTAAAGAGGTTCCTGTTTGATCTGCATTATCAGTGTGTCTCATAAGTTAATGCACGTGTGCTTTGGCTTAGTTGTTACTTGTCAGATTGACATGAAAACCTCCTTATATGCTTAAAGCTTTTTTATGAATGATGAACAGAACTGAAATACTGAGACAATTAATTGGTAACAACAACGTCAATCCACTGGAGATGGGAAAAGGGTTTAAAGGTTTACAACGGGGGTGATTATTGTTGTTTCTTTTTTCTTTCTAGAAGCAGATTGTGGTGTTCCTTTGCTTTTTTTTTGACTTAAGTCAAGCTGTGATTAGAAAATGTGGCATAATTTTATCCACCACAAGGGGGCATCAGAGAAGAGAGAGAGAGAGAGAGAGAAGAGAGATGGACGGAAAGGAAGAGACAGAAGACAGATAGTGATGCAGACAGAGACACAGAGAGAGACAAAGAGAGAGAGAAAAAGAGAAATAGGGATGGAGAGAGTCTGATAGAAAGAGGGACAGAGCGAGAAAGACAGAGAGAATTAGTAAGGCAGATGGGGAAAGAGTATGGAGAAGGAGAGACTGATAGAGATGGAGAGATGAGAGAAAAGACAGAGAGATACATAGAGAGAGACAGAGAGAGCTGGAGAGAGAGGTAGCGAGAAAGTGAGAGTGATGGAGAGAGAGAGAGAGATTACCTTCTACATTCAGTAATTTGTAATAAAATGTAATTTTCATGATCTTGATGATCAGTGCTCCTGTTCCTCTGTCCTGAATTTGAATCGCCTGAATATTCCCGTTTACAAGTTAAATATGATTTATGATCATTTGGCTGCATTCCATTCTCTTAGATGATGCATTTGAGTGCAAAGGTTTGTATACCCTTAGGACAAAGAAATTTATTACAGCAAAACATTGAGTGCGTTCAGTTTCTCAGATATTCCTTCATTTTTTCACGAATAACAAAAATTATGTATAATTATGTGATTATTCATATATGAAAAGTTTGTATCTACCTTTCTGAATGTGATATATATAGATTCTTTAATAACTTAGATGCTTGTATAACTACCTACAACCTTTCATGGTTCTCGAGCAGCTCTCAGAGGACACCGCTCAGACACTGTTTAAGCCCTGTCATGTGACTTGCCCATTTTTCTTGATAAATCAGCAAGAATGTCATACACTCACTGCCTTAGACCATTTATTTGTAGATAAAAATGTAAAACAGAGACATGTTTCCCCCTTTCCACCCAGTAACCAAGGCGTACAATGGGTTATGTGCGCAGTATTGCCTGTTCAACCTTCTTACTGTAGTAGATTTCCAGTCCACTCAAAACACACTCTTGAACTGTGCGATGAGAAATGCGCTCATTCTGTCTGTGAATCTGCAGAAACTCAATTACACTTTTACCTGGAAGTGATCTGTAATTGTTGTTTAAGTCCTGAGAATATTGTCTTTTTTGCAGTATAATGCATCTGGGAAATACAGATTCATCTAGAAGTTAAAATTCTTCGACTGGAACAGGAACAGGAGAGGAAACTGTAAGGAACTGAAACGTATTGTAGCTGTGCTGTAAATATACTGCATAATTGCATTGATTTTTATCCCATTTTCTTCCAAGTTGGTCATTTTCGCCACTTTCCAACCATTAGCTTTTTAGCTCTGTGCTAAAACACAACGGGGACCACCGGGGGAGGGTAAGTGTTAGCATGTGCATCCTCCGAGACTGCAGTGTTGTTTCTGCTGCTCATGCTACCTCACACTTTTCCCACGACTGGTTAGCAATTTCAGTGATTGACAGGGAAGACCTGAACACCTCTCCCACTCAGAAAGCATACCTAATTATGCTCTGTTGGACTCCCAGCCACGGATGGCATCAGCATGATTCGAACTTGCGATAAGGGGAACGATTTTCTGTTTTTCCACGCTGTAATATTGTGAGAAACCATGTGGTATATATACCATATTTGTGCAAATAATACCTGACTGTGACATTTTGATTGTCCTGTAAGATAATCCTCTCTTAAACAGTCACAAGTCTTCTGTCCATTTGGGATACCAACCATGTGTACGTATGTGGTGTGTGTGTGTTGGTGTGTGAAAGTTTTAGCTTTGACTCTTTTAGGACATGGTTTAGGACATGAGGCCCCGTCTCAGGAAAGAAGTCACCTTTATTGCTGATATATTAAAGTCCGGACGACTACCGTGCTTGTTTTCTTTAAGCAAGGAAAGGGATTTTTTTTATACAGCATTTATTTACAGCTTCTATACATGTGACAGTCACTAACACAGGACAGAGGGGGGGGCATGTTCAGCCACGTCTATCTGCTCCTTCCACTCCTCTTCGGACAAAAATGCACACATTTAAACATGGCACGCCACCCTTGGTGAAGAAGAACAAGTAGAAGAATAGTGAAAAAGCGCAGGTCTTTGGGAATTGCTTCCATTAAAAAGACAATATAGTTTATTCTACCTCTTGAAGAGCTTTTTTTTCCTACCATATGTGGCATGGCAGCTGGGTTTAAAACAATCAGACAAACAAACGAACAAACAAAAATGCACATCTGAAGCAAGAGGAGGAAATTACTGCAGTGTGACAATTCTCCTAATTGAAATGAATACTACTGAAAAAAAAAAAAGAGAAAAATGGAAAATTTGAGCATGATGGCTGTATTTCTAACAGTACACGCTGAACACTACTGCTATACAGGTAATAATAGTTGAGTGCACCTAGTATATCAGCTCTTTTTCCTGGTACTGTGGAGCAAATTAACCTTTCGCTGCCCGCTCAGCAGGCCCGCCTTGTCAATTTAGAAAAGTCCCAAAGATCCAGAGAGGGGCCAGGAGTGGATCTTCTTTATATGAACAAAAAAAAAAATCTGAATAGAACCACATTCTTTTGAACCAAAGGACTACATATATGTGCACTTGATTATCCTAAGTGGTCATGGCTTTTTCTTTAACCAATAATACCTCTATAATTAATTAATTATGCTCTTCCACTTAACATAAGGTTCTATTAGTGCTATAGGGATGTATATGAGAAAAAAAAATGAGGAACAAAAGCCTGATACGTGTTTAGCTATTTCTTTTTGTAACATGTAATGTGCAAGATACTTGATGTTGCTACTGTTTATTACTCGATTATGTGAGATTAGTGCCCAGTATTGACTGTTGTGTGCCATTTTCAGTATACTCAGAACACATTTTGAATCTGAGTTATGACATTCGAATTCGAGTTACACACTTGAGGTGCTTTGGAAAGGGGGGAGGGGGTGAGACAAGGACAGTGATCAGGCACTCTGACTGGACGCCCTATTTCTTCCTGTAGTTGCCCAGCTGAACAGCGGAGCGGTCAAAGACACAACGGAAGGTCATGGGTTGGACCTCCCAGTATGGCACGGGGTTGCTGAACAGACTGATGCCGGAATACATGGCCTTCTTGGTGTTGAAGCTGGGAGGGCAGAAGTCTTCTGTTCCCACAGAGGCTATCTTGTTGGCATGAAGATAGATCACCTAAAAAAAAAAAAAGACCATAGTGGTCTACCAGCTAATCTCGAGAAGTGCAGTCTAACAAGCATGTTCAAGATTGTGTTGGAGAACACGTATCTTATGAAGGTCGATGCTCACCTGAATGTACTTGTGGTCAGGAAGACCAGCAGGCACACTGGTTAGAGCGTTGTGGTCCAGGTGGAGCTCCCTCAAGTGTGGCATCATAGCCAGAGTTCTGTTCTCCACAACACTGATCTCATTATTGCTCAGGCCAAGCCTACACACACACACACACACATACACACACACACACACACACACACACAATATATATATATATTACTATCTTTTTTCATATATTCATTTTCAGTAACCATTTTATCCACTGGATTTCAGGAACACTGGGTTGTGGGGTGGGAATACACCCTGGGTAGGACACCGGTCCATAACCAGACACCATGCACACACACTCATTGACAACTAGGTTCAATATAGTGTACCATCATGTATTTGGGAGGTGGGAGGAAACCAGAGAACCCGGAGGAAACCCAAGTTGACATGCAAAGTTACTGCAAACCAGGGATCTCAGGATCAAACCGGGGACCTTGGATTTTCTCTGCCTGATGCAATCCTTATATTAATGTTTTTTTCTTTTAATAAAAGCTGTATCTTTCATAAAATAATGCCTTATCCCATAGGGACCAACAAATTTTCTCACAGCATCTGACCACTCAGTCTTGGAAGGAGTTTCAAGTTAGCAAAAGTATTACATGAATAGGTTCTTAAGATTCTTACTTGGCCAGGTGCTTGAGACCTTTCAGGCTGTCGGCAGAGACCTTGGTAATCCTGTTCCCATCCAGGTGGAGCTCTGACAGAGAGCTAGGCAGACCTGCAAGGATTTGTAAGCAGGATAAAGAAATGATCAGTGGTGTTAAGTACAGTTTAGTCATCAGTTCAAATTACAGGACAAGGAATAATATGAGTAGGAATTGTAGGAATGGATATGCAGTCAACTATGAACAATGATCTCCTGAGTGACCCTTTCGTCTGGAATATCCTGTTTAGCTGAAACTTTCTACATAAAATATCTACATGTAATTACTGTAGTCTGAATGTAACCAAAAATAATTACAGATAAACTACAGAATTCAGTCAGATCTACCCCCTAAAACCTTAACAGAAATCCACAGTGTGTATTCCTGACCTTTGGGAATTCCGGTAATGTTGGTGTCAGCGATACGGATGTAGGAAACCCTCTTCAGATCCTTGAAAGCATCTGCATCCACACCTGAACTGGTCAAGGGGTTGGAGCCAAGTTCTGAAAGATCAGAATGATTGCTTTACTCATTATTTAAGCATAATCGCATGCTACAAGGTAATAGTACACTCTCTCCAGTGATCTCCTGAGTGTTCTCCATGTGTATGGGATACTTTGATATACAAAAGTGAAATGGCTGGAAATTTATTTGCATAAGCTGATTGACTGATTTGTGCAGGTGCGTTGAATGCCGAGGGCAACGGTGCTGTAGCCATGCTGGAACAGTCCGCTTACATACGGCTGAACGAGTCCAAACGGAAAACAGGTTTTTATAGTGTTCAGCTGAATAAATGCATATGAATGAAGAGTGGAAGTGTTGTGCACTGCAATGGAAAACCATGAACTGTGTAATTATGTGCAAGAGAGAGCACAGGTGCTGGAACACACACACACATCCACACCACCTCTACACCAGCCACCATCCAACCAGCAACTTAAATCTATTTTAGATGCTGTTTCATCAGAACTCAGGAAAACTCCATGGTACCAGGTTTGGTTAGGTTTTCATTATGCCACATGCTGCATGATAATCTTAAAATGATCCTGTCAGCTACTCTCTTTAAAGGATTTTGGATAGTTAAGGGCTTTTAACTGACAGCAAACTGAAAAGCGACAGGTTGGAGAAAGAAGGATTGTAGATTTAACCCATTTTCGTATAACAGATTGCTAATTAGTTCTAGATTTAGTCCTTCACAGACTTAGAAAAAAAGGGTCTTTCAAATGTTCTTTGGATAGTCGACGTTTTTTTTTTTTTTTAACTTTCTACAGTGGTGCTACCTTAGCTGAAAGGAAAACCTTCTATCGTAGGGTTCTACATAAAACCTTCACAGTGGTTCTACAGAGACGCATAGTTGAAAGGAAATCACTCTGTTGTAGGGTTCCCTTTAAGGGTTCCCCCAAAGGGACACGCTGACAAGAGTTGTAACTATTATAAGATTGAACTATTTTTCTAAGAAAGTGTTTTATGTAACAGATTCTTTATTTCATTGTTTAAAAAGTTAAGGGTTATTACCATACTACAGTGGTGCTTCTTGTTGTAGAGTTCTACATTCAACTATTAAGGTTTCCAAAGAACTCTTATGTTGCTAGGTTAAGCCTGTGTACTGTAGCTTCAAGAAAAGAAAGTGCTAAAACTGAGGCATTAAACAAATGGTCTCATAGAGAAGAACATGTGAGCCTGACTTCCTGTCTTACCCATCACAATGACATTAACCATGCCAGTGAAGGAGGCCTTCTTGATTTTGGTGATCTGGTTCTCGTGGATGCGCAGCTCCTGGACGCTCTTGGGCATGTTGCTGGGAATATCCTTCAGCATGTTCTTGGACAGGTAAAGCCTCTGAAGATTGATCAGAGGAGCAAAGGCTTTGGCGTGGATGATGGTGATCTTGTTGTTTACCAGGATGAGAGCCTGTGAGAGCCGAGAAGCAGAGGATTAGGGTATATGTTGTACGTGTTGGTTTTCAATGGCACTAATATGAATCAAAGTGAACTGAGAAGAACATCCTAATGAAAATACAGCTGCATAATGTATATTTCTATATCTTTGTCTGACCATTTGGCTTGAAAACATCAGCATGGTAAATGTGTTCAGCACATTTTCTACCACATGAAATGGTCCTCAAGTTGTGTGTTAGTCCTTTGGGTATCCGCTCAATGCCGTGTTCATTTACTTGTACTCATAAAGAATGCTGAATGATGGCAATCAAAGCTGTGTGAAAATATAAGCGGAGGACATCTTCAGCATCTTCAGCATTACAGCATCTTCTACAATACAAGTAACCTGATAAAACATCTTAAACATAAAACCCACCACGAGGAGCTCATAGTAGGCAAAGGCAACAACCAACGCTAGATAGGCAAGGAAAAATGTCTACAGACAAAGCTAAGTGAGTGCAAATAACAGCTCTCACCCAGTATATCGTTCTTGATGATCAGCCGCTATCGGGCATTGACAGAGAGGGATTCCGACACATTGAAAACAAAAACGTACTTTACTTACAGCTGCACAGAAGCGTTTTTCCAAAGTGAAACAAAACCTCCACTGCAAAACAAAAACTCTTCTCCACTGCAACTGTACCCCATCCAAGGTAACCAATGTAGCTAGCGAATGCACTTCATTTAAAATCAACTCACTAACGTTAGAAAGAACAAACCTCACACCGCCGGAGTTATAAAGAACAAACCTCACAGCTGGAGTACATTAATATACATGTGCTTTTCATGGCCACTGTTTAAACTTAAACAAATCTAACAGATGTCCCTGATTACTTAACATAATACATTACTCATTTCTGTATCAGTATCAGTATCAGTATCGTTATGTACTCATGCACTCGGTGTGAAAAATATCAAATTAGTGCATTCCTACCAAGAACAGTCATCAGCTCCAACATTCTACCACTTAAAAATAAGCAATTAAACAGTCATTGAAAATTCAGCATCATGGATAGTTCAATTGTTTTCTTAGGCTCACATTGAAATCCGAGTGAACCCAGACACTGTGCTGCTGTTATAATGATTCTACCAAATATAGTGTGAAAGATCTTTCCCTCCACCTACTTCTGACATTCATCCAGATGGATAGAAATGCTGGGAATGTGTTACTTCTCACAGGGCAAGTAATGTAGCATAAAAACAGCTCCGAGTCCATGACAGCACTCTGTATTTATTGTGCTTAAAGCACTATAAATGTGCACACGGAGGGCTGTTTTCCAAAAGTGAATGGTTTCTCTCCCTGCACCTGGACCCTCAGCATTATGTTAGGGCTGACAACCATGTGTAGGGGAGAGATTTGAAAGATGAACTTTATGTGCATATTTGTAGGAGTTTAGGGTTGAGGTTTGTTCTGGAAACCAGGCCTGACACTTAACTTCTTTAATTGTTCTGAAATGTTTTTTTTTTTTTTTTTTTTTTTTGAAGAACAATTTAGCTCGCTTTTTTGACAGTGACATTTTTCATTCCGCTTATTTTAAAAATACATAAGAAGCATGTTAAAAGTCTTCAGAGCGTTCACTGTGGTCTGGAACAGCGGAACAGCTGAAGTATGCGAAACAAAGTTCTCCTCCTAAAATTTACTCTGAAGCTGAGAAGATTTGGGAAGTTTTTTTAAAAAAAAAAAAAAAACAATTTTGAGAATTAAAGCAAAGGCTGTGATACAGATAGGTAGAGAGAGAGAGAGATAAAGAGGGTTTACATGAAGTCCTTTGAGGCCTTTGAAGTCGTTCTCTCTGATCTCGGTGATCTTGTTGTTTTGCAGGTCCAGCAGATGGGCGTCTGATGGGATATCCTCGGGAACGTTTTTCATCCCTGTGGGATGACATGGGCAGGATTAATCAAAACAGCTGAAGGTTAAAAGTTGAAACAAATGTAGATGACACTGGTCTTGCAGCTTGGGTCGGGCTTTCCATATTCCCATGTATTTACTATGTATTTCCATATTCCGTTGTATTTACTTAAGTCAATATTTTTAAAAAACCTGAAGAAAGTCAGTCAATAGAAAATATAGTCAACTCTAGAATTATTGGCACCCTTTACAAGAAAAAAAGCTATTATTCCAAATTTTCCACTCAGACTACCTGGAAACTATATAACCTTCCTCTATATTCACATTAAAACTTTTTTTCAGTAATAGTATTTTGTCTCAAAAACCGAAATAGCAAAATTAAAGAATCTGCGTAAAATTTCCTCATCATAGGGGAAAACCAATAGCTGTTGACCTGCACAAGTCAGGAACCGGGAAAAAATATAACCAATTTAAAAACACCACTAAACGCAATGAGGTCCACGATAGAAAAAGTGCCAGAAGACTGGAACATTTGCAACAAAGAGGATGCATGAGCAATAAAAGTTAAGGTTAGCACTCAAATGAAATTAAAAAATAAATCCAACCACATCACATTATTGGCTGGAATTTCTATTAAGATTTCAAAGGATTAGCTTTTTTACCGCTTACATTTTCATTGAGACTCTTTCCTTGGGCCTCAAATTTAATCAGTTGCATTTCTGCGCTTTTAAACGTATTAACTATAATTTAAAATATTCAATCAAAATTCTACAAATTTATATAGACACCAGAACCAACAGACACCTTTGCACATGGATAGCTTGTAGTCTTTTCTTTTTATATAGTAGTTACTTTAATAATAAAAAAAAAAGAAAACATAACAAAATGAATTGCAGGGCACAATCGCACAATTTGGAAATGCCAATCAGGGGAGAACATGCAAACTCCAACCCCAGCGGTGTGAGGCATCAGTGCTAACCATTAAGCCACCGTGCCTGGGAGACTATGTTGGAAAAAAAAAAGAAAAACATGCCCTAACTTTTAATTTCATATCATTTTTTTTCTTTTTTGAGTTAAAATAATAAATAATTAATGTACATTTGAGTGTGGATACTTTTCAACTTTCACTGAAGTACAATTTTCACTTTCTGGCCATTTCCACTTGTAGTTTAGTACGATTTTCAGTACGAAATTCATTTAATGTTTCTGCACGCCAGAATAAAATGAATAAAATCACACTTGCTTTTTAGAATTTCTGCCGATTTTGCTTTGGGTTGAGTTATTATACTAGATCTTGAATTCCTAAATAACCTATGAGAACACTTGCATAGTAAAAGAACATAGAGAAAAAAATCATTTTTTGCCAAGAACCATCTCAGAAAATGTTTATTTTGCATAACAATACATCATACAGTGCAGTTTTCTTACTAATATGTCAACCTTTATGAATTAAAACGAATAGAAGCAATGTCCCATGTCCTATAGCACACTACGAATGCTAACCCAGCCCTTAGACTTAACCTTATCCTTTGTAATTTTTTCCAAGTAATTCAAGATGTCTTGAGTCATGCAAATCAGTACAAATTTGCAAGTGTGGAACCATGTTGAATCTGTTGTAAGAGGTCTGGTGGGAAGTTCTAAGGGTTACGGCTGCAATCACGCATCACATGCCTGGGCTCTGAGATCAGTGCGCAGTACTGGCTGAAGAGAATATGAAAAGAACACATCTCACAAGCCATTAAAAAGAAATTTGTTTTGACTACCTTGGCAAAAGAAACTACAGTAATTTAGACGTGAGCATGTAATGTGTTACGGTATGAGTTATTGCCAGATATGACTCATTTCAAATCAAATCATGACTTGTTTTCAAGTTTGTTTTAGGTGCTAATGTGCCTAACGCTTCTCCTAAAAGCTCAACAACTCTCTCTGTCCATTCCCTTATGTGCGCGTATATAAACAGTTTGGATAATACGTCTATGTGTATGATATACCAGCAACAATATGGATACCTAAACACTCGACGTTGTAAGAAATGCCTCCCATATGTTTTTCCTCAGCCAGCTCTGTTCAGTCTCAGCTCTTGTCTCTGAATCCAAAGCACTTCCATGAATGTAGGTCATGCATGGCCTGTTTATTCAAAATGGCTTCTCATATTGTCATTTACAAAGTTTATATCAGCAATATAATACTGGCTACAGGAGAGAAATCCTACTCTTTCATTCCGAGTAAACAGTTGATCGAATGAATTGCACAACATAACTGGAGTCCAGTCACGGCAGGAAGTAATAGAGGAATAATGTGCTTTGGATTTCCATAACAATTCATCTTCTAATGATAATAATGGTACTATTTGAGCCAGAAGTCAAAAGGAAAACAAGAGACAAAACAAGAGAAATGGACATGCAACAAGGTCCAGCTGCTGCTTTATAAATTATAAAATGAATGCATTATAATTATATATATAAAATATTATATATTATTCATTTTTGTTACAGTCACTTTTCTTTGCTCCCAAAAACAGCAAAAGCAAGTGTGTTTCAAGACAAACAACTTGTGGCATTTGTTATTATCAAATATCCGGTTACAAAATAACTATGATTTTTGTTGTACTCACCACAGAATACCTTTTAATACTCTCAAAATAATAAGGGCAGTGTGCATAAAGCTACATAACACATTCATAAATGCCTTAGCTGCATAACACCTTCATAAATCCCAAAGGTACATAACACCTTCATAAATCCCATAGCTACATAACAGCTTTGTAAATGCCTTAACTGTCATAACACCTTCATAAATCCCATAGGTACATAACAGCTTCATAAATGCCTTAGCTATCATAACACCTTCATAAATCCCATAGCTACATAACACCATCATAAATCCCATAGCTACATAACACTTTCATAAATCCCATAGCTACATAACACTTTCATAAATGCCTTAGCTACATAACACCTTCATAAATGCCATAGCTACATAACACCTTCATAAATCCCATAGCTACATAACACCTTCATAGATCCCATCACTACATAACAGCTTCATAATTGCCTTAGCTATTATAACACCTTCATAAATCCCATAGCTACATAACACCTTAATAAATCCCATAGCTACATAACACCTTCATAAATGCTGCTCTAGCTACATAACACCTTCATACATCCCTTATAAGAACTAACATACATCAACATAAACATTTATAAAGACTTATTCCAACATGTATTGCTGTTATAATGACTGCTTTCATCACTTCTGATGACAAGATAACAAGTCAAGTGACATAAGCTTTTGTCATTTTTGTCAAAGTTGTCATGAACAGCTAATGTAATCTTCATTATCACCCTAAACTAAAGTGTTAAATGGTGTTATGCCGAGAGTGTTATGTTACGGCAGTTTTTATGACAACTGTTGCATGTTGGAATAAACGTTTATTAATAGTTGTCAGGTTGTCTTGAAGAGCTTATGTACTCTTATGAGCATCACTGTTAATTAAAGTGTTGAATCAAGTGTTATGTCAAGGGCAGTCTATGACAACTGATGCATGTTGGATTAGGCTTTTATAAACATTTATGTAGGTTAATGTTATGAAAAGCTCATGTAAGTCTTATGTAGCTCTATGAACATCACCCTTAAGCAAAGGTTCACACAATTTTTCAGTGACTACAGTGAAACAAATAGGAAAGGTGTTTAGTTGCAGGTGTGAGGACTGTAAGTGGGGATATGAGGAAGTGGCCCGGGAGTTTAAGGGGTTAACTCAGCCATGTTTACCAACCCTTTTGCACTAAGTAACCCTAACGTCTAGTTATAACAGGACCTCCATACATTTCCTTAGCAAAAAAGCTTCAGTTTTATGAGTTTGTATTTGAGGTCATGCTCTGTTTCCTGTTTTAAATCTGTGTGTTTTCAGGACAGTGTGATGTAAATAAGGCTCATGGCTGAGGTTAGACAGAGAACAGACCTGTCACCTCCCTCCTCTACCCTCTCCGTCACCCCATGACGCCTGCCAGGAGGCCTGTGGAACAGATGAGACCTGCACGGTAGTGAGTCCAACCTTCACTCCATCTTTCTACTCCCTCTTTCTTTTCTCTTTGCCCTCTTGGGAGCTTTACCAAATGGAATAAACCCTTCCTCAGAGCGTATCTTTCTTGATAGCTTTCTGCCTGATCATCTGTTTGCTTTTAATGGTTCTTGCTATAAGCATAATCTTAGGATCAGGTTTTGGGAGGCTTATAGCTGAAGTGACCATAAGCATGATTTTCCACTATTGCTCAAAGTGTATTAGTAATGGAATAAGCTTCAGCATGATTTTGTTTCTTAAATTAAGAACAGATTCAATGTTGATCCTCATTATTTATCCTGGATTTGAAGTTGCCCAAATTCGCCCATTGTATATTAAACCGCCCGGACAGTCTGTTACTTTAGGAACCAAAATAATAATAAACTTTTAAGCTTAATTTGCATTCAGAATACACAAACTGAAGTAGAAACACATGAAGGAGAATGAAGATTGGCCTTTAGCTGGAGATAAGCTACAAAAAAAACATAAGACTAAGGATCCTTAAAGATGGCAGCTAATCTTAGGAGTCTGCTTCAGAGACCTCACGTCTAAAACACTGAAACAAAGAGACCTCACATCTAAAACACTGAAAACAACAGCTACAGTGTAGCTGTAGCATTTTTAATTTCTCCACCAAAACAGCAGTCAACCCAAACGCAAATAAATCCGCCCTGAGGAAAAGCTTATACACTGAAGGGGAAAGGACGCAGGGTGTGAAAGATGTGCTGCTGATAGTGGTGGGGTTTGCTTCTAGGTGATCTTTGACCTGTGAATTCATGAGCCTCGGTGTTGTGGGTGGATATCCACTTGGATACAAGTGGGCGGGACTGTGGTGTGATTGGTCAATAAAAAATGGAAGAGTTGTTCATTATTAGGTAGCATTAATATCAGACTTTTGCCTCAGTGTTTTCTTACTGTTGTTTGGCGCACATGGCGTACATGGTGTACCCCGACATACGCTTGGGGTTTTGTCTTAAAATTGAGTTTTTTCTCTCTGTCTGCTAGGAATTTCTTGTGAGCAATGTTAGCACCTGTGGACTTAAATCAATTGATTGATACGAGGACAATGCATTGTACAACTGCTTATAGTTTTGTTTAAAATCTTTTGGGTTCTGATGATAAGATACCTTTCCAACAAGAAAGGATGTGGAAGAAGATCTTGGTCCTGGAACTTTCCAGACACACACTCACACACAGAAATCTGTGGAAGTAATTAGGAAAACGGGGCCATCTTTCTGCTAGCTTGTGAAAGGAAGTGAAGTATTACAGACATTTACAGGGACAGGCATGTTATTAACCTAATGACTTGAAGATGGTAGGATCAAGCAAAAAAAAAAACAAAAAAACAAAGCTGTCTTCTTAGACACTCCATTTCTGAGTCATAAAATGTGAAAAGTCAGAGCTTTCTCAGGCCTGAAACTCAACACCTACTGTTAGGCCACTTGTTAGAGTGAAATAAAGGCTGACAGACTTGTAAAAGCAACGATGGAGACGAGCAGGAAAACAGCACACGAGCCAAAGTTCTGTCTTCGCGGTTATAAATCTTTTTTTCTGCTTCATACTTTGGATCATCAACACAGCTTACCTAAGACCAGAGTAGGACACAGTCAGCGAACAGTCAAGAGAAAAGGATTTATATCAAGGCTGCTGTCCAAAATCAGCATTCCATTCAGGCAGCCAAAGTCATGTCCTATAGCGTCGTAGCACTGCATAGTTTGTTGAATTCAAATCCAATACAGTTTAATGTAATTATAATAAGTTTGGTAGCTACAGATGTGTGCAAAGGATAGTATCCCCCCCCCAACCCCTCCCTCTGGGATGTACCTCTATTTTATAATTTAGCTCCAAACTATCCTGCAACAAGATCGCAAAGTTTGAAGGCAGTTATAAAGAAAACAAGGTTGAAAAATAAACAAGTGCTCTTTAATTGGTTCTAGTTCTATAAAAAAGTGTTCTAGGCTCCAAAAAAACTTTTAAGCAATGGGAAAACCCTTCGCTGTAGGGTTTAACAGACAACCTGTAAAAGTTCCCCAGGAGAGTAGTGGTGGCCATAAGTATATTAGTATATAATACTTATATATTTACAGTATATAATTATGGTAGCAAAGCAGCAACCAAGGGGCACTATAGGTTCAGAGAAATGACTTTTCACTCCAGTGTATACACGTTATATGGAGGAATGGCAGTAAAAACACACTTGACTTGAATTTTGTGAAGAAAAGGAAGGTAAATGAAGCAATTGGTACAAAAAAAATAGTTTCCAATCAGCTACTTGTTTCAGTGAATAAGAAAGGAGTTACAAAAGCACCAGTATATGCCAATACTGAGGAAAAGTGTATCGTGATGTTGTTATATCACAATATCCATATCAAGTTATTGAAGCAATGTCATTTAAATTCTTTAACTAATAAAATAACTATTTGATCTTTTTGTTTTATGATTTGTGAAAGCATCAGAACATCTACTGTAGCTTCGTTTGAACTTTTCCACTTGAATTTGTCTTGTTTCTTTTGCAACTTTTGCAATGCTGCTTTAGATGATTAGCCCTATACATGACATGTAATAGTGAACATTACCTAGATCAGAGCACTGCACCACACGCAGATGGCACTGGCATCTGAATGGACAAACGGGTCCAATAGGTACTTCATGGGGAAGGTCTTCCGGAGGTGCGGCGACAGTTGGCCCTTCACCTGAAATTTGCTCGTCTTCTATCATGAAGTCCATAAAGCCAGACTGTTGGAAGGGCAGAGCCCAGCACACGGACACCAGGAGCAGGGTAAGACAGGCCAACCTCATAGTGTCACTGACCTGGAGGGTGGAGGAGACAGGGCACAGGTCAGAGGTCAAAAGGGTCAGAGGTTGAAAAGGCAGGAGGGGGTTTTGGAGCTCAAGGAGCTAAAGGAATTTAGGGAGGGTTGAGGAATTGAAGGTGGGACAGATTTTCTGGCACATGTATAGAGTCATTAATGCAGAACAAATGAGGATCGAAAAGGATTTTTTGAGAAAATTAAACTTTTTCATTTTATTACCATTACTCATATCAATCTTGCACAATTGTAACTTTTGCAAATGCTCCTAACACTGTGTTTTTTGTTAGCTTAGGGTTGAAACTATACTGAGCGGGAGCCAAATCTATCCCAGTGTTGGAGATAGCAGTGTTATGTAAGCACTGTTAAAACCACAGTGCTATAGAATTCTTGATTCTGATTGGTCAGAAGGTGTTAATTAATTTTTGCTAACAGCAGCTCTGACAGTAGACGACATTAAACACTATAAAACTATAAACTATAAAGTATGTGTCGCGCTACAAAAATTGGTAAAGTGCTGTGGTATGAGACGAATAAAACACTTCAACATGTGCTGTTATAGTGAAGTAATCAGTGGCAGGGTGGTGTGATGAAGCAGAGTTACTTTTACCAACCCAATGCTGATTCATTTCCTACAACAGAAAAGTGTTTTATTCCTTAAAACTTAAGGAACACCCCTTCAAAATATGTGTAGTTCAACCCTCTAGTGTTTTAAGACTCCCTTCTAACTGGGCCCAGAGACTCCTGCCATAAGTCTTGGGCAAGGCAAAGGGCCTTTGAATGAAAGTAAAATTGCTGGGTAAGTAAATTCAAGGTTAGGTCAGGTCCAAACAATTTCACGTCTCTCATTCTTGTTTTGGCATATGGTATAATTATGGTATGGCGAGCAAAGTTGAGCTGAGATGGTGACCTCTGAGGGACTTAAGAGATTGACTCTGACATTTGGATATGAGGTTTGAGATGGATATGAAAGAAATAACCAGAAAATAAGAGGATAAAATGATAGGCAAAAATATCTACAAGGATTTTAGGCCATGGATCCAAAAAAATATCTTCTTCATCATGAAAAGGTCTAGCATGACTCCAAATAGCTGACTTCATCAGTTGGATGAAAGCCTGAGTACCTCTATTCTCCCCAAGAGAAAAACATATCATGTACCAGACTCCCAAAAGTGATTGCTAAATAGACCAGCACTGCATCTTTGACCCTTGATTTCTGCAAATGATGACGAGTGACACATATTATAAGTGAATCCTTGTTGAAGCTAAATGCTTAAATGTTTTGGACTGAATTTTTTATAGATAAAATTATGAACAACACATAGTGAGCTGTAAGTGTAGAAGATGAATGCTTGGTCAGCTTATCCTTCAAACCATAGGCACTCTTGGCATTGTTTTATTAATGCAACAAATCAAAATGGCAAATTAAAGCATGAGAAAATAGATTTTATCCTATGCACACGTTATGATTTCACAATATAAAACAATGCAATGCAATATAATAGGATGCGCTGGATCAAGTGCTATTTTAGAAGCGGCTGATTATTGAGAGTGGAAGCCATATTGTTAAATTAAACCATATTTGCAGTGATTAATGTGATCATTACTACTAGAACTATTCATGCAGCAATATATTGGCAATACTTTGCCATCTTCTCATTCATATATCATCATATTAGTCTTTTTTTTTTTTTTTTTTTTTTACATTTTTTTCAGTTGTCTCTTGTTTCCATCATATTACATTTGACATTAAAAATGTGAAAAAAAACTGTGATCTGTGGCCTCACTCTGCATTTTTTATCCCAGATTTTTTCTGTCTTAAAGACAAGCGCTTGTGTTTAAACAGTATACACCCTGACACTATTAAACACAGAAATATGTTTCTCATTAATCCAAAAAATGAGAAATTCTCAGTAGGCTGAAAGAACTCTGCCTGCAGCTAGACTCCTATTAGGTGTTTATTTCAATACTTGTCATCTTCTCATTTATATATTATCATATTAGTCTTAGTTTTCACTGTTAAATCGTCTCTTGCATCATTTAACCTCAGAGACGTGACCTACATGCCAGTGATTTGCATAATCTGAATGGAAAGCCCAGAAAATCAGCATAAGCGGGTACGTAACCCAACTCTGAATACGAGGAACTTTCTTCACATAAGTATTGATGAAACATTTAAACTTAAGTCACTGACTCTGAATACAACCCACTGATTACTAGCAATGTCTCCATTATATACATAATATTATACATAATATACACTCTAACTGTTACTTAATGCAACACGTGTCTCAATCGTCCAGAAAAAGAGCAATTCTCATTATGCTGAAAGAAAAAAAAAAAACTCTGCCCGAAGCTAAAACTCTTTTTACTGGTCTTCACTCTCAAAAAACAGGCCAAGACAGGACCGAAGAGCCCTCGAGCACTGTCTCACTCTGCTTTCTAAACAGAGTATTAGATTCCTTCCATGGCTATCTGACCACCCACCCAGCTCCTAAGACACATTTTTGCTTTTTTCTTTTTTTTTTTCTTTTTTTTTTCAGCGTTATGTGTTCAGCCCTGTTCTGTCAGCCAGGTGAAGACCATGACAAAGGTCAAATAGCTCAAAATGAAACCCTGTTTGCTGAAATGAAAAAGATCAGAGTTTGCATTCTTAATAAAATATGCTAATGGTGCAGGCAGGTTATAACACAGCTAGTCTGGGAAGAGATTAATCAGTGTAGCCAGACAGATGTCAGGAGAGATGATCAGTACTGCAGATGTGGATAAAAGTCTTTTCAGTTACCTGATTGAGCCTCGAATCTTAATGTCATCTCAACCTTTGTCTGAAAAAATGGCATCTACTTGTTTTTGTATGTTTATTTCCTAACACGGAGTCGATCGGCTTTTCAGACTAGAGTTTTATTATAGTGTGGAAATGATTCACAGTAACACATAAATGTCTTTATAGCCATTTTATGTCTTGTCTTCTCCATCCTAGGAGTGATTTTAGGCTGCAATCACAGGGAGACATGACATCAAAAAATTATTTACAATAATCAGCTTTTTTGTCAGCTTTTTAAAAAAATTTTTTATTTTTTTATAATGCACCAACGATCTGAAACATACCACATTACCAAAAAACATCAGCTCGTGACTGGAAAAAATAGAGAAACCTAAAAACATATTTTTCACATTTCTTTTACTAGCACATTATTGTACAAATTCACATCATTTGTATCATTTATACATATATATATATATATATATATATATATATATGCATTCATTATTTTTATTTCTTATTACTATAATTTCTTATACATATATTTTAATATATATTTTATATATATTTTTACTGTTATTATTTATTACATTTGCCTGCTTTACTATTTTATTTTTGCCTTTCTTAATTTCTCTGGGTTTTTTTTATTTCATTTTGAGCTGCATTTTAAATGTATGAAAGGTGTTATATAATAATAATAATAATAATAATAATAATAATAATAATAATAATAATAAGCAGTGGTCCAGTCTAATTATAATTTCAAAAGAGAAACTGTCTTTGTTGGACACAATAGATTACTGTCCATGTGGCGTAATGAGATTCATATTAACAAGTTATTAAAACTGCATGAAGATGACGTTATCCAGAGAGAGCAAACATGGAATATTTTATTTTACTCCAATGCTGCACAGTGTTAACAAGCAAGTCCTGCCAGATCATTACACACCCTCAGCGCTAATGGAAACTGCTTCACTCGAGTGAACCCCTGGAGGCGACCCGTGTGTGTGTGCGTGTGTGTGTGTGCGTGTGTGTGTGTGCGTGTGTGTGTTCAGCCCAACAAAGATGCACTGCTGGCTTTTTCCAGGTTTTGAAACAGTGCCTGGCTGAAAGCATCACCCCTGGCCTTCAATCTCTGAGAAAAAGGATACGTGGCTCTTGAAACAGCTTGCCCTCATTTTGCCTTCAACTCGGCTCGTGTGTTTTTAGTTTGTGTCAGAGCAGGTTTTAGTCATGTCGTTAGATGAGAATAAAATCAGTGAGAAACGCGGGTATGGGGTTTACGTTTCCTGTCGATAACACAACCCTCCCACACATTCCTTTTCCATTTTAAAGTGTAAGCAAAGTACTGACAGGAAGCACAATGCAATCTGCAGGAGATTAAAGACATGAGTTCTCAGATATAGCTTCACTTTCTCCCCGTTTAGCGCTGCTAAAGTCTCGATTCTGATTGGCTGTTGATTTATTTGTGAACATAGGTTCACTCAAGCACATTATTGTTTCTACAGTAATGACCTGATTAAAAAAAAAGTGCAATTATTGCTATGGTGACGTTTTCTGTGAGGAGATGATTATTTAACATTTATGGAAGGAGTCTCCGGTGTCAGTGCTTTGTAAAAGTCTAAGGAGTTTATGAGGAGTTTATTCTTTGAGGTTTTTCAGTAACATGACATGTTTCTTCGTCTTATTAACCTTCAGAGTCAGAAAAAGGCTGGTGATGGATGTGGATGTTCCACAACATTAAATGTAACTATAAATGGATAAAAAAAAATTGCTGTCGTATAAGACGAATCAAACAGTTCAGGACAGTTACTCAGAGTTGTTGATTATTTTCCTATAACAGTTTTATTCCTACACGTTACCATATAATTTCATGTAATTAGATTGTTGCTGTTTAAGTTTGATGTAATTATAGCTGGTATACTATTTTTTTACGCACCCTGAAGGCACCTAACAAGTCTCTTCTTTTGCTCTAAAAGATAAATCATTACTTGTCTGAAACAAGTGGAGTCAGTCGTGTCAGCAGAATAAATTGAGGAGACTTTTGGTTTGTAGGCATTGATCAATTTTGTGAGTATTCTCAATTGTTGTATATGATATTTAGCTAGTTCCCAATAGTTTATGCTAGTTACTTCAATAAAATACAGTATGAAGGAAGCAGGAGTGATTGTCTTAGCAACTACAGGCTTTAGCTTATTTAGCTAGCATTACTGTTACTAAAACCTAAAATGTTAGCTAGCTAGCACTAAAATTGCCAGCCAACAGCTAGCTAACTTTGGCTACCCTTACAGGATTTCTGCGAGACGTATCTCTGTCATATTCAGAAATGTTCATACTCTCATGTTCATACTCACTGCTAATGCTAATTGCAGTACCAATTTTGATTTCTGGCAGATTTTCTGCATAACTAGCTAACATTGGCTCAGCTGACAGGATTTCTGTGAGATTCATTTTAGTCATATTCATAGATGTTTGTAATCTTCACTGCTAAGGCTAGCTAGTTAGCCAGCATAAACTGACCAGGCAACATTTCTAAGGGTATTTTAAGTCATATTCATAGATGTTTATAATCTTCACTGATGTTGATAACTCTTTTTGGGTCAGATTCCTGCAAATGTTAGCCAGCTAGCATGCACCAGCTAACCTGACTAATTCATTTTGAATTAATTTTGCTATATACTTTGGTATTGAACATAGTAATATAGTGTCAAATGTATGGGTGGCTACAAACATCTGTGTGTTTTGAATAAAGTAATTCAGTCTTTTTTATTTTCAGAAACTGGACATGACAAATCAGGAAAATACCGTTTTGGCCTTGTGTCTGACTAAGGGGAGGTTGTGAGAGGCAGTAACATAAATTTGGACCAAAGTGGGATGGAGAATACCACAAATATCACATCTCCTGTTGTGCCATTTTATCCAGATTTTTTCACTTTTGACTAGAAAACTATCAGTGGATGAGCATGAGGGAAAAACTGGCTTATGACCAGATAACCTATCACTACACCTACTTGGACCTGCATGAAAATAAATCAGGAAACTACTTGCGCTCCTGATGGTTCGATCACCTCGAGCCCACCAAGTGAAAATAAAATTAAGACTTTCCCACGGAGCTTTAGAAAATTCCATTTCCTGAGATCCACAGGAATAAAAAAAAAAACAAAAAAAAAACAACCAAAGCATGCTTTTTAACAGTGAAAACATTCGGAGTGTTTACGGTCAGTTTGGGAGAAGGTATGTGTATGGTTAAGCCACATCACAACCATTCCATTTACATTAAGCATTCTCATTGACACGATGTGTTAACGTTGGGTTTGGGTCTAGCAATGGAAATTCCAGCTATAAACTCAGGAACGGGACAGGAATGAGAATTGGGAAATCAGGATGATAGCCAGCGTCCAGCGTGGCTCTTCTTCAACCGTGTCTTGCCTGTGGCAAATCCTGGTAACACGATCTGCTGCAGGAACTGAATAACAGGGTAAAGAAACTATCTGCCAGCGTTTATTAGGAGCTCCATTAAGACACAAAACGTTCCCATTTGCTGCTGTTAAAGCTGCACTTCCAAATTTGGGAAATACTGTAAAGCCCTAAAGGCTGCTGTAGAACACCCCCCCCCACCCCCCACCCCCCGCTTCCTCTTCCCCCTCTCACTGCCTAACTTTGGTTGTGTTTCGAGTTAGTTGGGAATTTTAGTGGGGGTTTGATGGGAAGTGCTACGTCGGCTCAGCCTGTGCTCAGAAGGAAAGCTGTGTCATTAAAGGATTTATGAGAGGTTGGTTCCAGGGAGCCATCTCTTTCTCTGCCTCACACTCTTTATTTTTATTTCAATATGTACATACATGCATACATACATACGTCCTCAGGTATAGTGAAGCATCTGGGAGCTATAAGGAAGATTTCAGACACACAAACAGACTTAATTTCTGTCATGAAAGGAAAAGAAATCCCAGGGTCTCCATTGTCTCCAAACTTCCCAAGAAATCTGGGATATAAGGAATAAATCAAGAGATGAAAATGTAGCAGGAGTCAAGTTAATGGTGTTTTCACCAAAAGCCTGGTTCCTTATGAAAATGAAGCACACTTAAGCACATAAATAGCATGTAAAACTATTAAAAGTACATCCCTGTGGCACCTATAAGATACTTTTCTGTATTTTTTTAAAAAAATTTTTATCAAAATGAATATTTTAAAGTGGTACCTTTTAAATTATACTTCAGCATGTCGTATGGATCTGCACTTGTATACATGTTTTGCTTAACATAGTTAAGTATACTTAAACCAAAGTATATTTAAGTGTCATGTCAACTTAAGGGCATTTAAAAAGACATTTAAATTATGTTGTAGTATATCACAGATGCACTTCAGTTACTATTTCTCAACATGCTAAAAGCATAATTTAAATTGTACTTAAGTGTGTTTTAGTTGCAGTAGCTTATACGTAATACTGAAGTGTATGTGATATGTGTATCAGTATATTATAAAAAAAACAATATAATAAAAAGTGAAGCTTAAGTTGTTAAAGATATAGTTAAGTTTTACCATTTAAATACAAATAAATTGTCATAAGTTGTTTCAGAATATTCCATTTAGTACATCTGTATGTGTTAGCACTGTAGGTATGTGCTTTGGATATTAATTATACTTTGTAAAAGTGCACTTAAATACACTTTTCTTTAACAAGGGTCGTGTTAGTCGTGGAGGGCCGGAGTGCAGGGGTTTGATGATTTCTCTGATCAAACACACCTGAGTCAGGAGCAGCAGGTAGTTACTGAGTTTGCTAGCTGTGTTAGAGCAGAGGAAAAAGATCTCCACGTTTTTTTTTTTCACAACACCAGGCCTCCAGGTGAGGAACACAAGCACTTTTACGACTTTAGAGAATCTCTACAATGGCTTGCTCATCTCTCTCTCTCTCTCTCTCTCTCTCTCATACACATACACACACATGCCATGTCTGAAAAATAATAGGTATATGAAAGAACACTGCTCTGTCAGTGTAATGAATATTAAAATACACATGTTAGGAATGGTGGGAAGTGGGAAATGTATGATGAAGAAGAAAGATGAAGTTCAGCAGAAATTCAATGACACATACAAATGGGATATGCAAAAAGCAGCATCAGCTGGTCCCAATTGCACCACACCCCCTTATAAACTCTCTCTCTCTCTCTCTCTCTCTCTCTCACACACACACTCACACACACACACACACACACATGCACACACACTGCATGGCTTCACTTATCAAAATGCTAACAGTAGTCATACATCAAGCAACCTGGCCCCACACACACACACACACAAACACACACACATTACATGGCTTCACTCGAAATGCTTACAGTAGTCATACATCAAGAAACCTGCCCCCCCCCCCCCACACACACACACACACACACACACATAGAGTATATCAAATAGTTTTGTTTTGAGAATGCAACTAGCACCAAAAAACCTTTTCCTCAACCCCCAAAGTGTTTTATGGCAAACTTGGAAAGTGTTAATGTGTTCCCAGAAAGTGTAGGTGATCCCAGATCCAAGAGGAATCTATAAACCAAATTCCTGTACAATTTTGTGGGGGAGAAAAGGGAGAGAAAGTGTGTGTAGCGTGAGTCCTACCTGTGCCGTTTGCAGGAATCGGAGAGAAAGATGACTGCCCGAAAATCCAGAGAAGGATGGAGTGAAGCTGCAACACGGCAGGCCAAAGAGCCGGTCACTGTGAGAATGCGTGCAGCCAAGAGAAAGCAGGTGTGCTGTAGCAGGGGAGGAGGGGACGAGATCGAGAGAGGAGCAAGCCGAGAGAGAGAGAGAGAGAGAGAGAGAGAGAGAGAAGGAGGGAGAGAGGGAGAAGGAAAAAAAAGAGGGAGGGGTTGGTTTCTGAGTCCCTCTCGAATTAGATAATTGGTGGAGAACTTTCCCCGCATGCACTTCCCGAAAGCTGCTGGAAGATGAGAGACAAGGAAAAGGAGAGGAGGATAGAAAGAGAGAGAGAGAGAGAGGCTCGATATCAGTCACACTGTATCATCTGGTAATGACATGACTGCAGAAAAGTTCAACACACATCCATCTCTCTCTCTCGCTCTCTCTTTCTCTCTCTCTCTCTGTTAGTGCTTTCTCCATAGTGGAAACTTTCCCTCCTTTCTATCCGCCATGCTTTTGTTTCTCTGACAGACGTTCACTGGACCATACACTAGTTTCTCACACACACACACACACACACAGGCCCCGATCCTTATGAGAGTGTGTGTTTACTCGGAGAGGCTTTCGATGCGAAAATGGGGTGACTGGAGGTGAAGAAGGAGGAGAAATCTAGCTTTCACTCAGCCTTAGCCACGGTTCAGGTTTACGCTACTTCAGTCCACCCATTCTTTTTGTCCTTTCTGCCTCTTTCTGCTGTTTATTTCCACCCAGGTTAAAAGGTTAGGATGATGTACTTAAATTAAACGGACTTGGATCCTTTGTGTAAAAGGGTGAAAACAGGAAATGGCCCATTAGACGCATTGTAATCCCTTAAACTTTTAGCTTATTACGTATTCATTCATCGCAAAACATTTTATTGAATAACTGCTATGAATTAACAGGAAAGGTGTGCAGTTGATAGAAAGAGGAAAGGAAGTTTTCAGATACTGGAAGTTTTAGGGGTTAAAACGTGAATGTAATGTGAATATGATTCCTATGTAAGGAATAAAACATCCCAAAGTGTTTTATTCCTCTTATACTGCAGCAATTTGCCAAGGATTAAAGAACAACATGTCCTTTTTAACAGTTTATAGTTACATTTCATGCTATTGAACATCGGTGCAACAAGTTAGTTCCTGTTCTCACTTATTTTATAGCAGCTATAAACAGTCATTCCCTCACCAGCTTCCCTTTCTCCTTCTTGATGTCTGAAAAGATGTCTGGAAGCTTAGAGTTGCAGCTTTAGCTATGTTACAAAGCTCTGACACTGGAGACTCCTTCCATAAATGCTAAATAAACATCCCTAAATAGGTCAACTACTACACATCTGCATTCAGACAAAAAACAAAAAAAAACCTAGCTGACATTGGCTGACACCTGACAAGATTTATTTCAGTCATATATTCTTAATGCTAGCTAGTTAGCTTACATGAACTAACCTGACTAACTACATCAAATTCATTTTGTTAGACACTTATTGAATTAAACAGAATGATGCGTCAAGTGTCTGAGTCACATTTACATTTACTTGCATTTAGTTTGGGTCATGAAGCAGTAACGTAAACACAATTTGTTTTCCTTGCTGTAGCATAGCTGATGTATTTCTTCAAATGTCTAGCATCAGCTATCCTACTGATTCAAAATTCAAGATTCAACACAACGGTTTAGACCATACAATGAAATTCTTACTTTGCACGTCTCCCTAAGAAAGAAGAAGAAGAAGAAGAAAAATATACATAAAATATAATGTACATAATATATAAAAACTGTGCATAACAAGATAAAGTTGTCACGACTGAAAAAACGAATTCTTCACATCAAGTATGCAGTGTACATGTGTCTAGATTTATAATTCTGCACACTAATTTCACTGTAATTACTGAATAATATGCTTTAACATGAATAACTGAATAACACTTCAGAAATTTTAAAGGTTAAACTTGATAGGCAACTTGCGTAACTAATATATTTAACTGACGGTTGCTAAACACACTTCTAAGAAACACGGACAGCTAGCTAGCTAGTCGAGTAATCTCGCTAGTTACATTTCCATGATATCTATACTGGGTGCTTCGTATCACGTGAAAGAAGTTGAGCTATCCAAACTCCTGGAGAAAACATGACATAATCTCATTTACCTGTTGCTAACATGGTCTCGCTTGTATTTCTCATTAGCAGCATTAGCATTTTGGAGTAAACTCTACTTCTATTTCAGCTCAGTGAGTGGAGAGTGGGAGGATGTTAGCGTTAGCTCCCTAGAGGTTACAGATGGTGACCTGCTTATCCTCTTTGCTGAATTCCAGAGTCCCGCCTGCAAATGTTATGTGTTTTGCAGAGCTTTTGTAGCTCCATTCGAGAGGGACATGGCATAAATGCTAACATTGTATAACTCCTGTTATTAATATAGCTTTTAATTTTATCCACAGCTTTCAAGTTTGAAATTTAGGACACCTTTTCTGGTATGTGTCTTGTATGACACAACAGGGTTCAATTCCATATCGACATACATACAGTATTTTTACATTTACATACATACAGTATTTCACTCTTTTTTGGTGAATTTATATCCACCTAAAAATGCACATTATAAGTTTTCACTTTAGCTGCAGAAATAGTGGCAATAAATTGATTAATAAGGAATAAAACACTTCAGGAGGTGCTGTTATAGGAAAATAATCAGTGACAGTGTGGTGCGATGAAGAGGAGTTACTGTTACTGCAAAGTTGATTGTTTTCTAATAACACCACATTAAAGTGCTTTATTCCTCTCATATGATATCAGTTTGCCAACGATAGCATTGTATTTATAAAAGATTGACACACTGTACATTTTATCCATTTAGAGTTTCGTTTAATGTTGTGTAACATCCATGAAACAAGTTATTTCCTGTTTTCACTTACATTACAGCAGCGATAATCAGTTGTTCCCTCACCAGCCTCTCTTCTTTCACTCTCTTGAAGTTAATAAGACAAAAATACACAGCTTGTCATGAAGACTTTCCTGTGAAGGAAAAACTTACTGACACTGGAGACTCCTTACATAAATGCTAAATAATAAAATCTAAATAAATTCCAAATACATTTTTGGATTTCTTACTTTAAAATGATTGTATTCTGATTTGGAGATGGAATTACGAAGCCTGTAATGCAAAATGACAAAAATGTAATTCAATCCGAAGTGGTTGATGTATCGTTTTTTTGAGCACTTCGTTGTGGGAGAGCATTTTTTTTTTTTACCTCCTTTGCATTCAGGAGGGTGTACCTCACCTTTTAAACTCTCTGACCAAACATCCTGCAATCTTGCCAAAGACCAACCAAGTCTCTAAACTGATTTTAGGATGGGATGAGAAAATCCCTCTGGAAAAAGCTCAAGAATGGCAAAGATGGCTGGATAAATTGGGACTGTTAAATACATTCAACAGAAACGGATGTTTTACACTCGAAGACGCTGGAGACAAGTCCAGTACATATCAGATTTGTTTGGAAAAGATGGGTGTAAGAATATCTCCCAATCTCTCCCAGGAACATCATAAATGGAGTTTTGTGACTTAAATGTAGCGGCCTTCCATGTTAGCCCGTGGAATCAGGAATTGGTGATTTTCTTTTGAAACGCACTTCAAGTCCACGCGTAAATGTCTTTCAGACTTCATCCAAGTGAAAAACATAAATCAAGTCATATCTGTAAATTCGTTATATAATGCAACTGGACCAAAAAATTATATCCTACGACGAAGTGATCAAAAAGCTATATATCAACCACATCTGCTTGATTTATGTTTTTCACTTGGATTAATAAAAGAATGCAAGTTTGAAAGACATTTGCACGTGGACTCGAAGTGTGTTTCAAATGAAAACCATCGATTCCTCATTCCATGGCCTAACATGGAAGGCCACTACAAATCGTTCAGCACTCCAAATAGATAAACCGTTAATGATCTGCATCCAGATAAAGATCTGGTTCTAATATTCCCAGCTCTTTATTGAATTCTGAACACTGTTGTTTTTTAACTGTTTATTTTTGAAGCACTGGCAATGGAAACAGTTACTCAGTCCAGGAGGACAAAATGTTCTCATACTGTGTCCTACATAACGTCAAACATTTTTATGTTACTATAAAATTTATTTATTTAAAGAAGCCAGATTCCAGTGGAATCCTTACTAACACTTCTAATAACTACTACACTAAAAGTTTTCTGTACACATACAAGCAGAAAAGATAAATTCTGAAATTATTCAGTCCTAATTCTATATATTTAAGTTTAATCCTATACATCTACAATCAATATTATATTATATTCTGTAAGATCTATTGGCTAGCCATATAACATTTTCACAATAGTTGCTGTTTCGTAAGACACAGATCTGGGATTTATAGTTAAAATGATACGATACATGGCCTGTTTTGCCAAAATAATGGGAAAGTGCAATGTTAACATGGTAACTGGTATAGAGAGAGAGAGAGAGAGAGAGAGAGAGAAAGTCTGAAGCTTGCTTGACCATTTATTGCTCTGTTTTTTGAAACTGTATCCCCGTGTCATTCTCATGTCATGGTTCTCTTTAATTCCAGCTAAGTTGCTACAAGAGCAGTAGTCATGTGTACATTTGTTAACATGTCAAAACACTGTAAAATTATGTTTATACCGTTGTTTAGCAATGTACGACTCAGTAATTTTGTCCAAAGTGGTCAATTTGCTGCCTACTCACAGTCCCTGTTTCACTGTGCCATGTGCAAAATGAACACACTTTAATTAACCTCTGATGTATACAGTGTGATGCTTGCAGCATATTTTATTTATTTTATTCTGGATACGTGGAGCTGATCTTAAGCCGAACAAAGCTACGGTTATAGTTAAGTCAAAATGTTTGCCCCAGTTTAGTCATTTTCACAAACCTTTGTGTGGGAAGAGCAATTTAAATGTGTCACTGTTATAAATAATGTAATGATATATGGATGTTTCCAGAGGTACCTATTTAGCAGGCCTGTATCTAAACAATCAAAGTCAGTGGTAATTACATGTGAGGGAGATTTAATCCTGAATGGATTGCAGATGATACAGGTACATGAAACAAACAAAAAAAAAAAAACACCCCATGCTTTAAAGAGTCTTTTCAAAGGACTCGTTTCTAAACCCTGCTTAAAGTGAAGCACTTTGCCAGCAGCTAAATGCACACAGCATGTATAAGCAGAGAGTAAACTTGAATGCCACAGTGAATTAAATGCATGTGCTTCAATCAGTGTGTGTGTGTGTGTGTGTGTGTGTGTGCTTAAGTGTGAGAGAAGAAAAGGCAGGTAGAGTCTTGCCACTGCCAGCATGTCTGTAACAACAATCAATCTTCCAGAAAATGGGCTCGCTCATCCTTCAGAGTCGTGTCTATTCTGCTTTTTTATTATACGCTTTCTTCCGTTGTCGTGTCTCTTGCCTGGAAATACTTTTAACTATGCTCTGAAATCGAAACATTCCAGTACTTAAGATGGAAAAGGAAGTATATAATGACTGCATTCATGAGTAATAGATTTTTTTTCAGAGTGTAACACTTAGGAAATTGTCAGTGTCCATGACCAATATGCAACACTGACCCTGGGTCAAACATTATTTTCTCCTGTGTGCTAATTCCCACCCACTAGCTAGTTGTGAAGGCTAGCATGTGCTTCCTTTGAGACACATGAAGCCAAACACTACATCTATTCACGTCACAGAGCAGTGTAACACACTCAGAGGAAAGTGCTATCTACCCCCTTCCGCATACATGAGCTCAGAGCATGCCCATGATTGGCTGGTGTCGCTGTGATTGACAGTAGAGCATACAGTAATGCCATCTTTCCCACCCAGCAAGTGTGACCAATGGCTGTAGCATGGTTAGGATTCGACCTCCCAACGTTAGGACAAATACCGTTTGTATTTGTTTGTAATACTGTAATGTTAGGAAAAATTCTGTTGCGCCACTCGAGACCCATATTATCTTTTGTGCTTTCAGTCCTGAGTTCGGGTTACTGTCTGTGTGGAGTACATGTTCTAGTTTCCTCTTACCTTCCAAAAACATGACAGTAGGTGGAGTGGATAAGCTAAATTGCCCCTAGGTGTGAATGAATGTGCGTATGGTGATGAACTGGCGTCCCGTCCAGAACTGTTCCCACCTCACACCCAGGATAAAGAGCTTACTGAAAATGGACGAAAAGATCATTTAGCAAACATTCCACTAACTAAACAAAAGTGTAACCAGATATAGTTAGGGTTAGGGTCAGCAATGTCTTTATTGTGGTACTCCCAGTACTCACAGTCTACACCTGTGGTCAGTCAAATCACCATGTTGGCAGATCCATTACCATTACAAGCAATAAACAGAAACTAACCTTGTGTCCAAACTCTGCCCTACTGACTATTCCCTACTAACTGTATAAGCACTACAAGTAATACAGCTACCATGTTGAGTGTTACACATTGCTACATTCGTATTTCAAGCAGCGGCCCGTCTCTGCTGAATACTGACAAGACTAATTACAAGGAACATGTGTGAGCAAACAAGACCCAGGTGCTAGCAATGATCAGGGCAGAACTGGAGCAGGAATTGAGGACAACAGGAAGCTGAAACATGAAGCCAGTTTGACGAAATGCAAAAGCAATTCTTAGCGTGCTAGTAAAATGTGTACCTATTAGCATTTTTAATAATGCTAGTTTCATGGATATAAAACTACCCTAAAGAGTCCTACAGAATGCATTGCATAAGTATTCACCCTCTTTGAACTTTTACACATTTTGTCATGGTAGAATCTGGAATGGAAATGGATTTACTTGGGATTTTATGTAAAAAAAAAACAAAAAACAATATTGCTCTAACAATATAGAAAAAGTTTAACAAAGTAAAAAAATTAAAGTTGTGATTGCATAAGTATTCACACCCATTGCTGCGAAAGCCCTAAATTAGGTCCGGTGGAACCAATTGCCGTCAGTTATTATGCTGTTAGTGGTCTCTATATAAATGCAGGACAAAGTTTTGGAAAAGTATAAATTAGAGTTTGTTTTTTTTTTTAAAAAAAAAACATTGAGAATATGGCACAACTGTGTATTTACCTAGAGGAGACCATCCACCAAAAGTCAGTGACTGGGTAAAGAGGGAATTAGCCAGAAGTAGCTTGAAGCCATGTTTAACTGTGAATATGATGCCTCACAGCAGGGATGGTGATTTCAGGATGATGAGAATTGTTATAAAGCCCAGGTTTGTGGAATGTCCAGGTAATGGTTGTCCTTCCGCCATCTAAGCTGGCCTCTTCGCTGCTTCTACAACTAGTATAGCTTGTAATGTTCTCTGTATTTCATTCATTCTCCTGCTCCTCACTTTCTCTATGCGAAGCATGTCTACAGGTAAAAGCAGGCATATCATATTTTTAATGCACAGAATAATGACATTGAACAGAAATATTACTGAGCCCGAGGCAGCGGTAGCGGTTTTGATGTTACATCTAAGGAATGCTTTTACTACACCTGCAATTACAGTAAGCAAATGTCTATAACTGCTCATTTACGGGATGTGAAGAGAGCTATTATAAACACATAACCTGTCAGTAAGAATGTTATACCTGTATAATCTATGCTCATTTCCTGTGGGGGAAAACTTTCAGTGGTTTATTGTGTGAGCACATCGTGTAGGAGCCCATAACCACACAGTGTGAGTCTGCAACTCGGGCTGCTGACTCAATCACTGTAAACAATCTGGATGCAATTTAGAAGTAAAGAACGGTTGTTGGCTGATGTGGCTGTGCCTGCTTAAGGCTTGGCACTGCATCTGATCTGATGGCTGGTTTCTCAACACACACACACAAGCTAATTTGTATGAGAAGTTTATAATTAAGGTCAAGGGTTAGCAGTTGCAGCCTTTCTTACAACTTCATTTACACAAACTCCAACAACGTTGTTCTAACTCAGCGGATGCTCCGCATAATATAAACCTAATAATAAAAGGACTAAAAACGTGTTATTTAACAAAGAAAAAACATATAATCATTGTTATGGTGAAGGATTCTGGGAGGAGACATTTAAGTTTTCCGAAACAAGGAAAGGAAAACTTATTAACCTCAGTAGGGAGAAAAACACGGACTGTTTTGCTAAATAATAAATAAATGACCGTTTTTAACTGCTGGCAATATTCTTATTAATATTGAGTCATGCAAGCACCACTATCCGATTGCCCGATTCAGATTAAGACAATATTCTGATTCCCCAAATTTCGATTCCCACTCCTGAAATATGCCTCTTTTAATCGGAAATATGTTGCATGTAAACACCTTATTTCAGAAAATCCACTGAAAGGAGATATATGCGCCTGCTCATTCTGCAAGGAATTGTGGGTGCTAACAGATGCTTAGCTGTAGGCTAGGTATTTGGGAATGGCGAATCAGGCATGTGTACAGGAATATTCCTATGCCACTGTACTTGGAACACAGACCTTAAACCCGAATATAAACCTTAAACGGAATTTGATGTGCTTGCAAACATAGTCAGTGTTAGTGATAACAGGAACTAACTTGTTTCTCAGACTCTCCAAAACATTAAATGTAACCAAATGAACAAAATCTTATCATGTGCCATTCTGTAATTTAAAAAATTGTAATCATTGGGAAACTGCTGTGGAATAAGAGGAATAAAATGCTTCAGGATTTGCTGTTATTGGAAAACTTGGAGGTGATAACAGTAACTTTGCTTGCTGTCAGGCTGCATCACACCACCCCATCACTGCTTATTTTCTTATATCCTATACCCAGCATGCTCCCTTGGCTTTTATTCCTTACTTAACTAAAAAAGTAAGCTAACATGTTTGTTTGTTTAAATGTTAATGAAATGTAATACACAAATGCGTTGACTAAAGTTTATTCAGTCCATGAGTAAAATAAAGTCCACAGAAATGAGCACGAATAAAACGATAGCATCGTCCTAAATGTTGATAATTTATTGAACTTTAGTCTCCAGGTGTAAATACTGGAACTTGCTTCAGAGTCAATTCTGAATTCTCCCCAGGTAACAACCGCAAATATGTTCATTAACATGCTGTTCATTGTGGGTTTCATTTTGCTCATTATGAAAATTGGGTGATTATTTGCTTTATTGTTTTTTCATAATAAAAAGCTCCATGTGCTAGTTACTAGTTCATGTAAAATTAATGCTGACGTTAACCTGGCTAAAGTGCCTGTTAACTAACATGTTAAATAATATCTGTTAAGGGAAGACTAATGTAAAGCGTTACCATAATCTTATGATTTTTTTTGCCTTAAACCGGCTCAGGTTTCTTGTGAGGCCAGAAGAGAGGCATGGTTTCATGAAGCTGTGGCCAGGTTTAGGTCTGTTAGATCCATCAGGACGTTTGTGAAATGACCTGTTGCAAAGGCCAAACTCTGCAGCAAAGAATTTAAAACCTGATTTTCACCACCTGTTGAAGCGCACAGGAAGAAAGGAAAAGAAAGTACGAGAAAGCCAAAGAATCAGGCTGTGTGAGAGCAGTGAAGGTATGACTGGAGTGAAAAGCATTTATTGTGTTCACCTTATCAATCCCAGTGTCATCAATGTATCACTCCTTCCTCATACACAACCACTGCTAATCTAGCCTTCTGGTTTTTCTGTGTTCACACATGGGCAATGTTTAACTCTCACAGCAGTAGCCTGATAAACCATTACGACAAAATAAAAGCAGCTATGTGATTAGTGGTACAGGGAAACCAGATCTGTGTAAACTCTTGGGTTTGAAGGTCACAGTGGTCACATGAAGAAAGAAAAAAAATACCCACTAATGTTCCTGTATGTTCACACATTTAAATTCTTTAAAAATAATAAAAATAATAAAAAATTACTTCTTTTGAGTGACATCTATCCAAGATGTTGAGGAACCATGTGGAAGCCTGTTCACTTCCCCACTTAGCTTCCATTTATTATTATTATTATAACTATTCTAGTTATTATTGCACCTTATGGTCAAAAATGGGAATTATAACAAGCTGTAAAAAAGGTCCACTGGGGCAAGAATCATGCTGCCCCATGCTCATGTAGGAGCAGCGGACAGGGACGTTAATGACGGCTTAATTGATCAACACCTTCTGACCAATCAGAATCGAGAATTCAGCAGTGCTATGGTATATATATATATATTTTTAAAATCTACTAGGAATTATTCAGTAATTACTATGAAACTAAAAGGAAAAGGTTTGTAGTTTAATAG
Organism: Pangasius sanitwongsei; assembly: GCA_037576675.1. Taxonomy (NCBI): domain Eukaryota; kingdom Metazoa; phylum Chordata; class Actinopteri; order Siluriformes; family Pangasiidae; genus Pangasius; species Pangasius sanitwongsei. The sequence continues at coordinate 3,279,887 of CM075020.1, read as the reverse complement.
AAGAAGGAATATAAAGCCTGGATATTGATAGGAGACCAACAGAGCAGAAGGTTAGATTGGTACATATGGTTTAAATTGGCCTTTATTTATACTGTACACATTTCTGTGCCAGACTACACAAATGGAGAGTTGTAGCAGTGTAATGGATATTTTGTGTCTGGTGTACGCTACTGAATGTATTGTATTCTTTATCATGGGTTTGTCCTTACTGTTGCAATAGATTGTGACTCACCATTTCCCAGAAATGTTATAGCTCCAAGAGAAAAAAAAAAAGAAAGAAAATTCTGGGTAATCGTGGCAGACTCAGACTTGGAGAATATAATAGAGAAAACAGTTTACATAAAGTTTACCATGCTGTGAGGGAGGGCAGGACACAAGTGCGTAAACTCAGCATGTGTTGTATTATGGGCAATCCAGTAATCATCATCATCATAGTCGATGGTGTGGATCAATACACAAGCAGGCAGCACAAACTAAAGTAATCCATGACTGGAAAATGGGAAAACATACGAGGGTCAAAACCAGGATGAACAAAGACGTACAAAACGCAGAAACACGGATTGAACTTAATAAAGCGTGATAAGACTTCTCAGCAAAACACAGCAACAGCAGGGTATGAATAGACAAGCTAATTGAGGGTTAAGAGTGAATAGGTGAACACAATGGGTAACGAACCAATGACAAGACAGGGGCGGAGAGACGGGACCAAAACCAAAACAAAGGCACATGTCAAAACAACTAAAAGCACAGAGAATTAATGACAAGCACAATCCGCTTGCAAGCGGAAATCCATGACAGTAAGTCTGTCATGGATTCCACCTTTGCATCACGGTTCCCATGGCAACAAGTGCCATATTTCTGTTTTGGTCTTGTCTCCAGCACCTATTTTGTCATTTCAGCTTATTACCTGATTGTGTGCACCTGTTTTGTATTAGTTCATGGTTAGTTTGCCTACTTATACCCTCTTTTGTCTTTGTTTCTTTTTGCGAAGTCTTACCGTTCATTTTGTACAGCTAAGTTCTTATCCGTATTCCTTTGTTCCCGCGATTCCTGTTTTTGACCATGTTTGTGTTTTTTGTTTTGTTTTATGGATATGGATTTGGCACTTTGGATGCTGCCTGCTTGTGATCTGACCTGTGCTACTGACTATAGCAATGATTTTTGGAGTACTTTTAATAAAACACACACCGAGTGCACCCACTTGCGTCCTGCCCTACAAGGTCTATGTGGTGATTTATATATATATAAGAAAATAGGCACAGGGAGGCCTTATTTAACTAAGAAAATTCTCAAATAACTGACACCTAGAAGTAATCCAGTGCAGTGTCTGTCTTGCTCCATGGCTCTCAATCCCTTTCAGACTGCCAGGAAGGAGACGTGTTGTAGCGACTAATGGCAGAAGGTAAAAAACAACTTCACATCTCTCTGTCTGGAACAGCGTGTTACTGAAAGTACTCGGCTATTTACCGAGGCACAGTTTACCGAGTATCCTTCATTCTGCCATGACTGTGAATAGTTTTTTTTTTTTTGGCCTAATTTTATAAAAAGAACTTCAAGATTTTGAACCCAAAATGAAAAGTGTTATATGAATAAGAAAGAGAATCAGACAATAACAACGTGTAGTAATGATTGGACCAGGGTTTCAGAGTTCATCCTTAATCATTGTGCTCTGTTTGGGACAGAATTAAAATGGAACCGTAGTCATTTTTTTTCCAGCATAAATCTTCTCTATTGAGTATGAAAAAGGACACATTTAGTTTTTGGTGAATCTGCTATAAAAGGTGAATTCACTCTACTACATTACCTTCATGTCTTATTTACACTCATACCTGTTTACACACCTGCTGGTATGTCACATCCAGAGCCTCGTCAAAACCACCAGCACAAACCCTTCCCCCGTCACCGAGCCTGTCTGGCCATTACTTCACTCTCAATCACCAAACAACTCGTAAGCTGTTGCTCATTTAGGTCTTTCATTAGAAGGACTGTATTGTATATACAATACAGTCACAATCACACACACATTGCACAGTCTTGCCATTGTTTGTCTTTGTGTGTTTCTGTAACCAGTGCATGTTCGCCTTCGACTCTTTGACAATTTAAATTTGTTGTAATGAATGAATAGTAATGTAAAGTGAAGTGAAGTGAAGTGAAGTGACATGTAGCCAAGTATGGTGACCCATACTCGGAATGTGTGCTCTGTATTTAACCCATCCAAGTGCACACACACAGTAGTGAACACACACACTGTGAACACACACCCGGAGCAGTGGGCAGCCTTTGCTGCGGCGCCCGGGGAGCAGTTGGGGGTTCGGTGCCTTGCTCAAGGGACTCACCTCAGTCTTGGTATTGAGGGTGGAGGAGAGCGCTGGTCATTCACTCCCCCCACCTGCCGGTCCCTGCCGGACCCGAGACTCGAACCCATGACCTTCAGGTTCACCTTCGGGTTACAAGTCCAACTCTCTAACCATTAACCACGACTGCCCCAATAAATACTAATACTATACTAATGAATAGTAGAGTTCTGGTTGACACTTTGAACATTGTTTAGGTACAGAAATGCATGAGTGACCATGAATCTGTTAACGATATATTCTGGATTAAGGCAAGCTGTATATAGCTAGCTACTTTTTTTTTCACTTGGCTAGCTAGCTCGTTTAATTTAAATCACAGTTGCCAATGAACATGGCACCAATAAATTAGCTAGCTAGTTTTAGCAACAATCAGGTCATGTGTAGGGCGCGATGAAAACTGTCACTTTGTAATATTTTTAACGTATGATTATATAGTTATATCACTTATCTGTAGGAGGAAGAGCTCCTACACACACTGCTGGCTTTTCTGTCAAAAACATTTCACCAGACAGCAGACATTTGTTTTAGCCAATGTTTTAGCCAGTGGTTTTCGAGTAGTCGGTTCTTTGAAATGCTAGCTATAGCTATAGACGTACGTGCTGTGTCTTAAAAAGCTCACGCTCATCCTGGTGAATAGCACACAGCCATTTCTTTCTAACAAGCGCATCGGCGAGAAACGAGTGAAAGCTCAGTACAGACGTTTGCTTGAATTATTTGTGCATTTAGTGGCACTGCAGTGGTTACGAGCTGTGTCTCACTGGGCGTTTCGAAACGCATTCGTGAACACGGAAGTGTGGAAAAGGCCTGCGTTTGTGTCCAAACACCTCAGCCTTCATGGTTAGGAATGTTCCCAGGCGTGAGAAGTGGTTTTGGATGTCATTACTGTTCCCCAAATTCAGGCTTGGACATTTCAAATATTATTATTATTATCTGTCTCAGCTGTCCAAAGTCAATTTGTCCCATGGACAGTACATCTATTACTAAGTAGCAAACAGAACACAAGGTTTAAAGGGTTCAGGGTTATCAACACCAGTGCCAAGTGTTTCAGTTCCACCTATTTCCTTACACAGCATGCCACGGCTTCATGAACAGGAACTTCGTGAAGTGGATTTTATATTCTTCATATCCTTTTTACCCTCAGCATGTGAATAATTATTAAGTTTGTGAGCTGGACTTTGTTGTCCATCTATAACTCTTAACTCTTTTGCGTGCATGACTCACCACTGGCCTAGTAAAGCACCTCAGGCTGCAACGTTATAGGTCTTTAATCAAAATACGATGTTTTTTACCGTCTTAACTAGTGCCAGAACTACATGTAAGTCAAGAAACATCTAAAATTAGTGCTTCCAGGCATAGAACATCTTGTCTATATCTTATTTTGTGTAATAGGAGGAAAATACTTGATTGTTACTTCAGTTTAAATTCGTGGTTGTTACATTCAGACAAAGGAGTCCATGTCAGAGAACAATTTTTTTTTAATCTATAACTAATTGGACTGTCTCGTTCAGTCTCGTTCAGGCTGGTTCAGTCTGGTTTTAATTTATTGCTCTCACCAAATGGCTCTGCCAGCTCTTTGCCTTTGCTCGAGTGTCTTAAACTCGTAAAAAGAGTTACACCTCTTTCCTAGAACCTGGCACATGAAACCGGCGAGTTTTTTTTTTTTTCTTTTTGCAACTGAAATGAAATTCACACAGGAGGAAATTCAGTGTCATTCCAGTGCAACACTGCAGCCAATTAATCACAAAAGACCCTTCAGTACAGTTTAAGCACATGTGTGTGTGTGTGTGTGTGTGTGTGAGAGAGAGAGAGCAAGAGGACAGCCCAATTTTAGTGGACATCTGTCCATATCCAATATCAATGTTTCAAGGAAGTATTAATCTTTCTGCAATGAAAAACCCTTTTAAAATGAAAATGCACCAAATATGAAAACGCCGGGTGCATATGAGAAACATTCCAAGCAGAAACATTAATAATCCAAAACAGACCAGACTTTACATAATACAAGTATAACAGATGACAACTTTTAACTGTTTTTATAGTTTTTTTATGTCAAATTTGTAACAATTTGTGATCTTTTTACATGAATTTTTTTCTCTTTACCCAAATAAAACCTTTTATTCAACAGCTTGTTTTATGGATGTTCCGCAACATTAAATTTAACTATAAATGGATAAAAGTGTGACATGTTTTTTAATAATAATAAAAAAATAAGAGGAATAAAAACTCTTAAAGACGTGCTGTTATTTACAAATAATCAACTTCAGGGTGATAACAGCATCATCGCTTCATCACACCACCCCGGCACTGATTATTTTCTAAAACAGCATGACACGGGATGATTTATTCCTTATTTAATTGCTGTTATTAACATTTACATTTATGGCATTTGGCAGACGCCGTTATCCAAAGTGACTTACAATTATCTCATTTATACAACGGTTAAGGGCCTTGCTCAAGGGCCCAGCAGTGGCAGTTTGGCGGTGCTGGGATTTGAACTCACAACCTTCTGATTAGAAGTCCAACTGTTATCACTTGAGCCGAGTCAAAACGATACAGAACTGCAATCAACAAAGGAAAGTGTAGAACTTACTAACTTCTCACTCTGAGATCCTCAAAATGAGTCACTCATAGACAGCACAAGTATTAACTTTAAAACGTAAATATGTGGTGTGGTTAAAGCTCCTAAGTAGACTGATCAAGATTTTGGCCGTGTTCCAATAAAATAAAATCATTTCTAACATTGGTTAATCTAAAAAAAATTAATAATAAACCTTTCACAATTCTTACTTATACCTAGTCCATGGTTAGATTTTCTTTCTTTTTTTTTTTTTTTCTTCCAAAAATGATTTAAACAAAATCACTAAAATGACAGTGTGCAGATCTGTTTGGCCAGTGAATTTTTTTTTATTTTTTTTTTGTCTACGCCACACGACCACGTGATACTCTATCTAACTAAACAATGATGGAAAAATCTCCTGATGTCAAGATTGTGGTTGATGACATGCTCCACCTGTTTAGTCTCTTACACTCTCGTCTTCCGCTGTTCTTCTCTGTTATACAGCAGTTAGCAACACAGGCGACTGTAGTGGGTTTTCTTTTGTACGTTTTTATTTTTCTCTGTGTTCATGTTTAGTCATAGTATGAGTGTCTCAAGCTGTCTCAATATATACAGTATGGATTTGATCTTTTTTTTACTGTTCTCACTGACAGTCTGATCACGTCCTGAAGAACAGCTCCTCTGCTGTTTTTTTTTTTTTTTTAGTACACCACACTAATGCACGAGCATCACAGCCACTGAATGTGAGATTTCCATCACAATTTCCAACTCTGTTCACTTTATTTCCCAATAATACAAATACAGATGTCATTGTAGTCATTGGAAGGCGTCGCTTCCCACACGAGGTAACACAGAGCGGCCTACAAACATGGCCGCTGAAGACTTACAGCACCAACAGCAGTCACGAACTCTCTCACTTTCACGTTCACCTTCGTTCTGTTTGCACACACCTGGACTCTCTTACACAATCACAGCCGCAGTATATAAGGACACTCAGCACTACGGTTCAGCATCCGCTCAGAGTCACATATCTGTCTATACCAAGCCTTATGTTCTCTAGATCTCTAGTTATTGTGTTTATGATCACAACTGTGTTTCTGGTTTCTGGTTTATGTCTTTGTCGTTTGCCCAAGTAACTCTGTTTGCATATCGTCTGACTTCTGCCTGTTTCCTGACTCTGATTCTGCTCTGTGTTTTGGATTTGTTTATTTGGTCTAAAATCAAGAATATTCATCTGCAACTGTCACCGTCTCCGCCACCTGACACCTGAACCCTCTTTCAAAGTTTTTAAATCTTTTTGTTTAAAAACTTGAGGTGCTGTCATTTTTTTTTATACACACACACACTTTGTGTGTCATTTGTGTGTGTTGGTTCAGTGGAGCAGTCTACTGATCGGAAGGTTGTAAAAAAGGTTCAAATCCCAGCACCGCAAAGCTGCCACTGTTGCCATCCGGTCTCAACTGTACGCCATTTTGGATGAAAGTGTCAACAAAAATGAGCGGATGTAAGTGTTGTACACACTACAGAAAACGGTAGAATGATAATAATGCAGTACACGTCTCTGGAAGCCCCCAGACGATATGAAAAGATGTCAGTTCTTAAGGCAACAATTTGATATTTGATGCTAACACTGAATCTGCTACAATATGACACAATTCAATTTAACAACCTGTGATCCATAAATGACCAACTTTGTTGAGAATATGGGGTAGGGCTACCTTTAATTTACAAATGATGACATAGAGAAGGACTATTTTAAGTTTAGTTAAAGTTACGAATTACATAACTAGCCTACTAAATTACTGACACATCAGTTTAAAAATCGGAATGATTTTTAACACACCAGTTGTCTGTCCTTTAATCAATAAAACTATTTATAATCTATATATATGATAGTTGCCTTGATTGATTTCAATCATTGCCTTTTAAATCGATGCATCTGATCCACATGATCAGACTGTTTCAACCTTAGTATGAAGTTCATTCAGTTATTCATCTTCAGTAGATGCTTTATCCTGTTCGGGGTTTCAGTGGATTCAAAGCCTATCAAGGCAGAAATACAGCCTGAATGGTACGCCATCCATCACAGAGCACCAGGAGTGTAAAGATTTCAAAGTGATAGCGTACTGCCATTAAAAAAAAACAGGTGTCTTGTACCAGTGACTTATGGAAAATGTTTCTTTAGTCATTTAGAAACATGTGCTAGTGTGCAATAACAATTGTGAAAGACTAAACATAAAACACATTTCCTAATGATCTCCCCATGTCCATTTCCTCTGTATTTTCTCCCACATTTCAAAAAAGATGGATCAGCAGCTCTAAACTGCCCCTAGGTGTGAATGAGTGTGTGTGTGTGTGTGTATTTTTGGTGCCCTGTGATGGACTGATGTCCCATCTGGGGTGTATTCCTGCCTCGCACCCACTGATCCTGGGATAGACTCTGGATCCACCATGACCCTGACCAGAATAAAGTGCTTACTGAACATGACTCAATAACACCTTTCTCAGCAAATTTGCCATATCTGCTGTTTTCTCTCACAACTGGCCTATTTTGATTATTTTTTTCAGTGGTTTAAGAGTTGCATGTTTGGCATGCAATAGAATAATCAAGAGGCTCAGGTTTTGAATTTTGGCATTGACTTGGTTTTAATGAACATTGGGTTTAGACTTTGCGGTAGTCTTGAATGGCCACTTGGTTTGTTATATGTGCAGACCTGGCAACCCTCTCACCGCTAGCTAATCACACTCAGCTAAGTCAACAATATAACGAGTGCCATCGCAACCACAATGCCTGTGAAATGCACAAACGACAACAACACGCATGAGAGTGAGGTAAATCACTAACATACAGCACAGGAACGAAGCACACTTTAGTTAAATCCGGTTGCTCAGTTTCTCTGCTGCCTTTTGGGTTTTCAGTCATTTCAATCAATGGTGCTCGAGAAATGCAATAAATAATAATAATAATAATTATAATAATAATTTCCTTCTATGATAAAGGGGCATGAGTGATGACTCATGGGAAGGGAATATAAAAACAAAATGAATGCCAATGACGCTGAGAAACTTTTGTGAAGTGCAGACAAGGTTTAGTTTTGTTTCTTTGTCTGTTGAAAGGAAGGGTGTGTGAGAGTACGAATGGGTTTTCTTTGGAAGCATGTCAGATTTTCCTTGGATACGTACTAATCAGACAGGAAAATATGTCTTTACACAAGTATCATGAGTATCAAGTATGTCTGGAGCCCTTGTTCAATGCGCCTCATTTATCAGCCTTTAATAAAGTTGTGTGTAAATGTTCTGGTAAGCCAAACCAAACTAAAAAAAAAAAAAATCCTGCCGGATTTACAAAAGCTTCTGTAACACTGATTTTATTTCTTACGGGTGTATGTTGATAAATGCCAATCAGCCATAAGCTGCCAGGTGACTTCACAGGTTCAGCTGATTTACATTTAGCCGTGGCCACGAAACTCAAAATCAAAGCTCACAAAGAGCTGAAAATGACAAAATGATGACTAAACCATGAAGGAGCACCTCCTAAGCACGCTTGCATTCAATTTTCCACTAATGCAGCTCAGCCTTTACAGGATGTCGGTTATACCATAAACCCACACTAACTCTTTCTCCTTTTATAGGGTGCCATTACTTTTGTCCTAATTGAATGGCTAGTGTATTTTGTTTGTTTGTTTTAACCTATGGTTTTGTTTTGGGTCACTTTCTCTCTTTCAAATCACTAATATGAATACATTTTAATTGTTTTCACAACACTGAGTTTCACAAAATTTTCATTAAATTTGTGCATTTAAAATAAATAAGCGATTCAAACTAGACAGTGAAGTCTGTATGTAAAATCGTCAAAAACTCATCACTAATTATACAGTTTGAAGCTGATCAATCGAGGTTCATATTAGTGAGTCTTCTTATGCATAACTTAAACAAAAAATCAGGCGTTCTCTAAGGATTCACATGTTTTTCCAAACTAACCAGAATACCACATTTCTTGTGTAAATGCTACTGCAAATGATTTACGAATAAATCTGATACCGATAAAAGTTCGTATCCAGGCACCCGAGTGGAAGATTGCGAGTTTGAATCCTGATGATGCCACCGCCATCTCCGGCTGGTAGCCAAGAGAGTAAAAATTTGCTGGTGGGAGGGATGGTATACTCTCTGTCCCCCTGTCAATCACAGTGACACTAGCCAATCGTGGGTGTTTGTGAGCTCATGTATGCCGAAGAGAGTAGATAGCGCTTTCCTCCGAGTGTGTTACAGTGCCCTGTGATGCAGAAAACATGCGGTTGGCTAGCTTCTCACAGGAAGCATGGTAGCCTTCACCTTTCCTGGTTGATAGGAAAGTGGGCGGGCTGGTGGGTGGAACTGGCCGGCGACCACATTAGGGAGGAAAATGGGGAAAAATCTGAAAAAAGGACCCCAAAACAAACAAAGAAATGGTTCACATCCAGCATGATAAATGAGGGGCCATGTGTGTATGTGTGTATGTGTGTGTGTGTGTGTGTGTGTGTGTGTGTGTGTGTGTGTGGTGGGGGTGGGGGGGAGCTGTATAGTGATAGTATGACAGAATTTGAGCAAAAATCATCTGTACAGTTTAAGCAGTTTGTGCAGGAACATCTGAAAACATAAGAATTTCTTAAACCATCCTCTGGTGAGACCTTTCTGGAAAAACATCACTGATAACAATAAAAGCAGATGCTCCCAACCCTGACATATCTGCTTGTGTAATGTTAAGAAATCCAAGCACTTCCTCTGTTTTTTTCATGATTAGGAGAGGCATTAGGCAACGTTTGAGGAATGCTTGAATCCTGAGATATAAACTTAGTCAGAACAGAGAGGGCCAGTGAAAGGGGGAGAAGAGCCATCTTCATCCTGGTATCTTGACACACAGAATTACATACAGATACAGACTCCATTCCAAGGCAGAAAGGAGAACATTCTGTCCTGAGCCGCTCAGTTTCTTCTACCACAACTCTCAAACGCAGCACATGTCTGATTCTGCAAGAGCAGTGTGTTTAACATCAGCAAAGTGGGCTGGTGGTGCGAAAGTGAGCTCATGCTTTCATTTGCATGCTAAAACTAACAATCAACTCAACACGCTGAGTTTATCTTGATGATGTGCACACGTTCCTCTTCTCTCCATCATTTACTGCAAATCAGCATTCCCATCAGCTTATTGTTACCAGACTAACAATTCCTCCTGATTTTTATCACGGCCTTCTCTCTGCTTGTTCCAGTGTGTAGAGATTTAAAAAAAAAAAAAAGGTTAGCTCTCTCTCATTCATCTTGAGTTGTTCTTCTCAGCCCTTTCATCCCCAAACCACTGCAGGGTTAACCACAGCAACGAGCAAGACATCTCTATACTTATTCTATACTTACACCACTGGCATCCTAAACCCTAAAATCCAGCAAACTGCAAGGAATTGGTGCAGTAGTCAAATCAATCCTGTCTTTAAAGTACCGCAGTTCAACTCACAATCCACCAGAACACACAGGATTCATGTGATGTTCAATTCTCTAATCCGATTGGACAGCAGCAGTTTCTAATATGTTATCGTTTCTATAGTAACAGCTCATTCACAGGGACTTGTATGGCAAACAGTCCACATAAGCAGATTAAAAAACTTATAATCATTGATATGGTGATGTTTTCTGTAAAGAGACGTTTATTGAACATTTATGGAAGGAGTCTCCAGTGTCGGTGCTTTGTGAGTCAGAGGTAAAGCGGTATATGCTTTTTAAGTTTTCCGACATCTTCAGGACAGTGGAGTTTTACGCTATGAGGTTTCTCAGTAAAATGACAAGCTGTCTTTTTCTTTTTTTTGTCTTATTAACTTCAAGAGAGATAGAAAAAGAGAGGCTGGTGAGGAAACTACTAATTTATAGCTACAATAATGTAAGAGATAACAGGATAATCAGCTGTCTTGCGATCTCTCACAGAACAACCTCCAAGATCCCAATCCGTCTGGCTTCAAACCGGCACACTCCACAGAGACTGCCCTTTTGGCCGTCACTGAGAAGCTACATGCTGCTAGATCAG
>CM075020.1:3245161-3268827 GCA_037576675.1 Pangasius sanitwongsei | reverse complement strand
ACTCTTCTCTGTTCTGGCACCAAGGTGGTGGAATGAACTTCCCCTAGATGTCCGAACAGCTGAGTCACTGACAGTCTACAAACGACATCTAAAGACTTACCTCATTCTGAGCGCTTATCTGTTACCTCCCCAACAGAGTCTTGGACTGATGGTATTCCTGTGACCTACCGAGCCAGTATCAGAATGTATTTTTGATAGACTTCAAAGTGCTATTGTAAGTCGCTCTGGATAAGGGCGTCTGCCAAATGCCATAAATGTAAATGTAACAGGAACTAACTAGCTTTGCAGACATTCCACAACATTAAATGTAATATACTGTACAGTACAAAATAAAATTAAGATGTTTTATGATGTGTTGTTCTTAATCTTTTATTCGTTGTAAAATTGCTGTGGTATAAGAGTAATAAAACAGTTCGGGGGTCTGTTATTATTGTAAAATAATCAACATTGTGGTGGTAAGAGTAACTTATCAAATCATAACAGACATTACTTTCTTATTCAGTCCTTACACTGATCAGAAATCTGTTCAATCAGCAACAGGTTTGTGGGCTTCATTAATTTATCCGTCTTGAAAAATTATGAAACATTATATAAAACATCGGTATATACAGTATATGTACATACAGGGTGTCCCAAAAGTCTCCATTCATAGGGGAAAGTAACACTTTTAAGCAAAATGTATTGAAATCATTCTCATGGCTGGATCAGGAAGCTGTTGCAAGGTTGTGGTGGACTTTAACAGGAAACATGGCAAGCATTTCACACACGACACTGTTGCCAAACTTATTAACAAACTCAGAAAGAATGGAAGTGTTACAGACCAACTGAGAAGAGGACGTCCACGAGCATCCACTCACGAAGGCACAACCGATGTGGTGCTGGCAAACATAGTCCCCTGTGTATGGAGACTTTTGGGACACCCTGTATATATATAATATAGCAGGTGGAGGAGATAAAATAAGGAAAGTCAGGAAGAACGAGACAGCATGGTTTTTAGAATACGTTTCCCTTTACCTTTTCACCATGTTGATGTAAACTGCAAGGAAAGCAATTCCCCAATAGTTACCAATTCAGACCACACACATATTTGTTTGCTGAAACGTCACTTTTTTGGCTTCTGTGACTGGGGTGTTTTTGAGTTTTAGCCTTTCATTTAACTGAAACTAATCCCAGGGAATGTCACATAATACTGACCTGACACACTACAGGATGGTCCAAAATGCAAAACGGGGGAATTTGGCAAGAAGATCAGGCTGTATCGTAATCAACCATCATAAAAAGGTTGTGCTTTTGCATATGCATGTGCTCGTCTTTTTATTGTGTGTATCTCTGTGAAAAGGAAAAAAGCTTGGACGTCCTCTATACATCTATAAGGCTTACAAACTTTTTTTTAAAAGCAGAACTCCACCCAATGAAATGGTGGCCTTTCCAGCAGGCAGAATCCCAGAGCTCAGCCAAATAAAAGGTCAGCCATCTTTTTACTTCATCCGTTCAATAGTATAGTGTATGTGTGTGTGTATGTGTGTGTGTGTGTTTCTTTCTGATGGCTGTTCAGAGTCCCTGGTAACACTGATTGCCAGGCGAAACACTTTCTTTGTATGTGTGAGGCCTGGGAATTTCGCCATTTCTTGACTTGTATTTATCTAAAACTAAAGTGTGTGTGGTGTGCGTGTGTGTGTGTGTGTGTGAGAGAGAGAGAAACAGAGAGAGAGAGACCTACTATACTCTCCTTCTTTGTCTCTATTTATTTTGGGTGCCAAGAGTCGTCTAATCTCCAGTGTTAGCAGAGACTTGATTTGTGTTTTTGTGAATCCATCCAGGGAAGCTTGTTTTGTGACTGAACTTTTTTTTTGTTTTGAGGCACAACAATTCCCTCAAATCTGCAGATAAACGATCGAATTTCTGTATCTTAGCCTCTGCAGGGTATAAAATGTCTTTGCACTGCTTTTACGTGAACTCCACCTGACATTTCCAATCGTCCTGCAAAGTTCCATGACATAAATGTTAATAATTCTTTACTGCATGGAAATTGGACTTTTTGCCAAAATTCCTGGACGAGTCGAGTTGGGAATGGGGAATGATTAGAAACACAGCAGAGACGGCTTCCACGTCTGCTCTCGCTAGAGAGAGAAAACTTTTTCCAGTATGCAGTAATTTCACAGTGTCTCAGTACCACACCGCTGTTAAACTCTCGATTCTGATTGGTCAGAAAGTGCTTAGATTTATATTAGGTTTATATTTACATGCTCATTCTAACACATTGCCATTTCTGTAGTAACAGCTTACACAAGGATTTGTATGAAAGACACGCCACATAATTTGATTCGAATAATAAACATATTAAAAATGTGTAATTATGATGACATCACCTCAAACATCAAACATAGTTTCACTCTAATTTAGGGTCAGTTTTGAAATAAAAGCCGCTATAAAGGTTCACGAAAGGCTTGTGTAGGTGTCATTTTGGAACAAGAAGTGTTATTAAATGTTCATAAAAGGCTTATGTAGGTGTCCTGTTGGAACAAGAATGTCATTAAATGTTCATCAGAGGCTTATGTAGGTGTCCTGTTGGAACAAGAAATGTTAATAAACATTCATAAAAGGCTTATGTTGATGTACTGTAGCAATATTTTGGAATAAAAGCCTATATAAAACGCTCATGAAGGGTAAATACGCTCTTTAAGAAAAGGCCCAATCTAGACCCCTTAAGGGTTTTCTGGTTGTCTTCTATGTACAGGTGAACTTCCACTACACATCGCTTTGAGATGAAGAGATGAAGTGAGATGAAGTGAGGGGTAACTCCAACATGTCGAAGAAAGAAGTTTAAACTTAAAAAAAAAAAAAAACGTCCCCTCAGAATTTAGCTTTTTCAGTGTTCATTTCAGGACATAATTCAAAGCATTTCAACTATCCGAGTTTCTCTCTCTCTCTCTCTCTCTCTCTCTCTCTCTCTCTCTCTGTGTCTCTGTCTGTATGTCTGTGTATGTGTGTGTTCACTTTCCCTCTGTGACACCTGCCAATTTGATGGTTCTAACCACAAAAGTGCTACTTGATTTAACCCACAGATTTATCTCTCCCATCATCCTCCATGTTTCATCCATCTCCCAGCTGTGTCTCTTTGTACATGTACACGTGTCTGTGAGTTTAGTGGGGTGACTGTGTGTGTATGTGTGTGTGTGTGTGTGTGTTCAAGGTCGTTCATCTACAGTTGGCTCTATCCATCCTAACACAGCTGGTGTGGAGCAGAAGGTAATGAACCTCTCTCCTCTTTACCTGCTAACGCTAAGTGCAGTGTGTGAAGTGACGGATTGCTTTTTTACACAAGCACACTCTTGGCTTTTCTCCTCATTCCATCATGGTTGGGAGTCTTCATGCTGTTTTCTTTTGATACATATTTGAAACATCTGCTTTTGCTCTTCTTTCTTTCCCTTTTCCTCTGCTCTCTTCTTGGATAAGCGTGGTGAGTTACTGTTGGTTGGATTCGTGCTCAGAAGGAGGTTTTAGCGTGAGGAAGCAGGCTAAAGAAGTTAGACTGAAACAAACCAAGAACAAACATGTTGGACGTACTGTGTAATCCTGTACAAATTTTATGATTCTATTTTTCTGTTCTTTTGTTTTTACATCACAGTCACCTCCAGAATTATTGGCACCCTTCTTTTCCTGCAAAACATTTGCATAACTTACAATCTACACCCTTACAATGAATATTTGGTGATGTCTCCTCTAGACAGAATCATAACTATGAATCTTTTCATGTAATATCTAATACGTTTAGAGACACTCGTAAATGATTTTCCTCCATGCAGGATATTTCAAGCTGCTTTACATACATCGATCAGCCATTACATTAAAACCACCTGCTTAATTTTGTGTAAGTCCCGCTTGTGCCGCCAAAACAGCTCTGACCCATCAAGGCATGGACTCCACAAGACCTCTGAAGGTGTGATGTGGTATCTGGTACCAAGACGTTAGTAGCAGATCCTTTAAGTCCTGTAAGTTGCGAGGTGGGGCCTCCATGGATCGGACTTATTTGTCCAGCACATCCTACAGATGCTCGATTGGATTGAGATCTGGGGAATTTGGAGGCCAAGTCAACACCTTGAACTCTTTGTCATGTTCGTCAAACCATTCCTGAACAATTTTTGCAGTGTGGCAGGGGAGCATTATCCTGCTGAAAGAGGCCACTGCCATTAGGGAATACCGTTGCCATGAAGGGGTGTACTTGCAACAATGTTCAGGTAGGTGGTACGTGTCAAAGTGACATCCACATGAATGCCAGGACCCAAGATTTCCCAGCAGAACATCGCCCAGAGCATCACACTGCCTCTGCCGGCTTGCCGTCTTCCCATAGTGCATCCTGGTGCCATCTCTTCCTCAGGTAAGCGATGCACACGCACCCAGCGGTCCACATGATGTAAAAGAAAACAACATATCAACTTCGAGAACTGACTGTTCCCTTGCTGCCTAATATATCCCACTCCTTGACAGGTGCCACTGTAACGAGATAATCAAATGCTATTCACTTCACCTGTCAGTGGTTTTAATGTAATGGCTGATCGGTGTATACTCTTAGGTTTGTGTAGCTGAAACTGAAAGCAACTAAGACTGAGTCCTGTAATCCATTCTGTCTTCTAAGAATTAACCTCCTGGCAGAGCCAACCAGGATTTGGGGCATGTAAATATCCCAGTACTTACCTTCTTCAATTTAGACCACAGGATTTAAACAGAGTTCAAATCCAGAGAATGACATTGATTTTGACAACAATTTCCGCCTTGTAGAGCTTGACCTCATGGTAGAGGCAACCAGGTTTTGTGGATAAAACATTCTGGTATTTAAAAAATTCTAATTCAAATTTTATTTGTCACATGCATAACCATACACAGTACGACTTGCAGTGAAATGCTTTGTACAACTGTTCCAACATAGAAAGGAAAATATAGAAAAATATTTAAACATAAAGAAAAATATAAACATTAAAATATATATAAAGAAAAATATAAAGAAAAGTATTAAATATAAGAAAAATATATACATAAAAAAAGTATTTACTGCCTTCAATTCAGACCGCATGGTTTTAACAGGGTTCAAATCCAGAGACTGACATTGGTTTTGGATACTACTGCTTTCTCAGTCTTAACCTCACGGCAGAGGCAAACTTTTTTCGATGAAATATCCTGCTGCTTAACAGAATTCATGATTTCGTGAATCTTTACAAAATCTCCAAAGCGCCAGTTATCCGCCATCACATTGTTGAGGGGTTTCTTATGTTTTATTAGAGCAATGTTTTGTTAGGGCAAAAGTTAAATAAAAGCTGAATCAGTGTGGAACCTATTAACTTCTAACTCTCAGATCCTACTCTAAATGAATGCGTTATTAAAGAGCGCTTGGAGAGGGAAGCCGTTAATCTTGTAAATAAAACACTCAGAGCCAGCACTATTAATAACTGCAAAATATAAATATGTGGTGTGACTGACGTTCCTAAGTAGACTGATAAACATTTTGGCTTTTTTCAGATTAGATTAGATCTAGACTGTTCCAATAATAAAGTCATTTCCAACACCCCTTCATTCAACATTTACAGATAAAGACTGAGATTGAAATGAGGTCATTTAAACAGAAATGGTGGCACTTATTGTGCTACGTGTTTAACTCTTTCTCTTCTTTTATGTCACCTCACTTGTGTAGTTTCCTTTGTAATCAAAGCTCTTTGTTTTTTTGCCACACTGATGAATGACGATGGGCAACAATGGAGTTTCTCGATACTGAGCGCAATAAATAAAACATAGATTTGCTAACGGAGCATGATCTACACCTTCATGAACATGTTTGTGTTTGTTAACTGGCAAAATTCAGAACTGAGGCTGCTGAAAAGGTTGAGTAAAAAGTGAGTAATCAACATGTAACATGAGGTAGATGGAAAAAACCAGACAGTGCAGGTGTATTTGTTCATATTAATTATGATGTTGAAGTTTTTTTGTTAAAGCAATAAGCTATGAGACATAAAATCGCTGTAATGCAAGCCCTTGAGTGGCTTATTGCTTTTATAAAACAGCAACAAAATCAATGTGATAAAATACCGATTGTGTGATTATTCGATAAATAATGTCATTCGTTATTAATAATGTTCACGATTAAGAATTCATCTGCCGTGCAATGTAGTGTGTTGAACAGTAAGCTCTGGCTGCTAAGCAACATAACAAAGAAGTGGTGGTTTATTGGTAACTAATGCCTTATAGATGGTTCAATGTTTCTTATATCTTATAGGTGTTCCAATATTTTTGCAACACACGTATAGAGAAAATACTCATTTGTAAACATTCCTATGAGTATGATCCGTGCACAGGGGTTTTGCGATTTGTTCGAATGAAAGTTTGGAGTCATTTTTTCTGCTTTGTTACTCTGCTGAGATGAGGCAAGAAGGTGAGATAATAATTATAGTGTGCCAAAATCACCATTAAAGTCCAGACGGAGAGCCAAAACACCAAACACCAAACACCACATACACACACACACACACAAATCCCCCTGGCAGCCTTGGCTTCCTATTAAAGAAGAATTGTGTCTGAACGAGATCCACCTCCTTTTCAGAAGGAGAAGAAGAAAGCGTCTCCGTCTCTCTCTTCCACACAGACACGTTGTGTAACCTGATCTGACGAGAGATGTTCAGCGTAAAACCAGCAGCTCTCTTTTGAAGACCGTGTATTTCCTTGTCTGGGGCGTCTGGCTGAGATCAGTGTTGCCAGCTCTTGGAAAGTAGCTAATGCAACCTCAAAGAGTCACTGAACGTCGCCAAATGACGCCATAGACTCATTTGCATATTCATTGAATTATCATGATCATTTGCATATCAAAAGATGTTATTACGAAGAAGGAAGATTTTAGAATAGAATAGAGTAGAGTACAGAGTAATAGATTCTAACTTATTTCTTATAGAGAGAAGTCGTAGACAAAATGAAGCAGTGGTAGTGAGGAGTCAGGAAGTGGACATGATGGAAACAGTAATGGTTGGAACAACTCACTTTTATTACTGTAAATATAACAATAATAGTGTTTAAAATAAAGAACAAAAGAAGTGAGAGAGTGGGACAAACACTGGTGATCAGTGATTGATCTTTGGGAAACGATGGTGATTAGTGATTAGGACCAACAGTGATCAGTGATTGGTTGTTGGGAACAACAGTGATCAGTGATTGGTCTTTGGGAATAACAATGATCAGTGATTGGTTGTTGGGATCAACAGTGATCAGTGATTGGTCTTTGGGAATAACAATGATCAGTGATTGGTTGTTGGGAACAACAGTGATCAGTGATTGGTCGTTGTGAACAACAGTGATCAGTGATTGGTCGTTGTGAACAACAGTGATCAGTGATTGGTCATTGTGAACAACAGTGATCAGTGATTGGTCGTTGGGAACAACAGTGATCAATGATTGGTCATTAGGAACAACAATGATCAGCGACTGGTCTTTGGGAACAACAGTGACCAGGGATTGGTTGTTGAAATCAATGGTGATTAGTCACTGGGAGCAGTCATTAGTGGTTGGGAACAATGGTGATCAGTGATTGGTTGTTGGCTTTATTAGTAGTGGGTCGAGTGAACCTCTTATAACCAACAGATGTGAGCTGGAGAGCAGTATCAAGTCAGAAACGTCTGCTAAAAAGTCACCGTATTTGTTGCTAGACTCTGTTTTTAATTAAAGCCGCTAAAGGCGTCTAAAAAGTTGCCAAATCTAGTGACAAAGTGACCAATCTGCAAACACTGGGTGAGATAGGAATCATGAGATGACTCAGGGTATACACACTGCGGTAAACCTCCAATTGCGCAAAAACCTGTGAAATTTACAAACTGATGCGACTCAGCTGGAGAACATATAACAAAGTGTTTTGAAAAAGCTGCGTCATGAACCCAGACTGTTAAGAGGCCTGTTTTCCACTCGGCTTATGAATCTGCCACAGCGAAATGACTGAGGAAAAAACAAGCCCATGGTTCAGGCTGCTTAGGTAACGTCTGTTCCAGAGGAAACACCGTGTCCTCCAGCAGATTGTCTCCATCAGGGAAAGAACACCACGCCAATGTGAGAGCAGCATTTCAGGATTCTGCATTTGTGTGTTAAATAGACTCTCTACAATACAGCCACCCCGTGGTCTCCTGTCACACATTCAATCAGAACCATGGAAACAGGAAGTCCAGCACTGAAGACTTCCTGTGGAGATTCGGTTCAGCAATTTATTATCAACCACAAAACCGTTTTAAATGGTGGCCTGGAATGCTTGTAAAGACCGTGTGTCCGATTTTTAAAGGGACACCTGAATGCTTGGGGGGTTCCAATAATTTCGCATTAATGATATTCAGAGATAGGATCTTGCAGGAAGCACAAGAGCAAGTTCACCTTTGACCTTTTTTTGCTTTAACTGGCTTCGTGTTTTTTTTTTTGTTTTCACTTTTAGGGCTGAAACAGACAAACCTGGCTGACAAACTTGAAACTGATGGGATTTTAAAATTTGGGTTCATTATGTGCAAAAGTTTGTACCCCCATATATTAAGAAGGGGAGGGGGGTGGATAAGAAGCTGTACCTTTTTTTATAGTCAGACATTTAAAAATGATTCATTAATGCTTTACATCAAGGCTCCTTTCACTGATATTATTTCACATATTAGTTAAAATGAACAAATCATGAACTTCAGCATTAACACACTAATTAACAGCAAAGTAACTATCACTTGTTTTAATCAATGTTTTTTTTTTAAAATTAATAAACAAAATAATTCAAATAATCAACACCTGCATTGACAAATGATGATCATGTTTTCAGTTGTTAACTGACAAACCTTCAGTAAGTTATCAACATTTAGGAGTGTGCTGGCATTTAGTTTTATGCTAAATTATGTCAATTTATTTGAATCATGGACTGAATAGAGTCAATGCAAGTGCATTTATTTAAGGTCCAATTAATTACCTTAAATTACTGGTAATGCCTTAAACAAAGGTTCATTTAACTAATATTATTTGTTACCTTAACAAATGTTCACCTATCATTAATAATTCATAATTAACAAATGTATTTAAAAGATGTACTCTTGAAGGTGCCGCTAATGTCCAAGCCAGCAGTTAGCAGTTTATCAGATAAATCAATAACAGCAAAGTTGGATTTCTTTTCACAAATATCTTTAAGTAAAGTGATTAAACTTGCTGTATGTTTGTCTTCTGGTGTCATTGCAAATGTCTGTATGTATTTGTGTTAATGAATAAATAAAGTAACAAGTCTTAAGATGTGTGTGTGTGTGTGTGTGTGTGTGTGTGTGATCCCCTCTCGCCTTCTGTCTGTCCTGCAAAGCAAAGCCCCCTTGTGGAGCCTCTGCTCTCATTTTCCACAGAGATATACAGAATGTGTGTGTGTGTGTGGGTTGAAAAAACTGAGCAGCTAAGGATACACACACACACACACACACACACATTTGTGTGTTTGTGCACTGTGCATGCATGAAGTCGCATGTCCATTCATTTCTGCACCACACTAAATGCTGTTAAAATAAAGAAACAGAAATCTCAGAGATTACAGAATGAGAGTGTGTGTACATGCAAATGTGTATGTGTGTGTATATGTGTGTGGGTGTGTGCAAACTAGGGAGTGTGTGAATATTGAGGTCCGTCTGGCTCCCATGGTCCTGTCTCCTGTGTGTGTGTGTGTGTGTGAAAGTGTGTGTGAGTGTGTGTGAGTGTGCGTAAAAGTGTATGCGTGTGTGTGTGTGTGTGTGTGTGTGTCTTGCTCTCATCTTGCCTGACTCAGGCGCCACCTCACTCCTGCTCCTGGAACAGCAACACCTCATGCACTGTTTTCTTAAATTTCAAACTTTTGCAAATTTTTTTTTTTTTTTTTTTTTGGAACTTTTACAGTGTAATAGTTTTAAGTCATTTGAAGTTTTGTGCACGGAATGCATCTTTAAGGTACGTTATTTAAGACGTGCATTAAAAAAAGAAGACACAGTATGGATTGAGTGCAATGAAGGAAAACTTCCCAAAACAGCAAGATGCTTCATTTTAGTGAAAAAAGAAATCTTTTTTTCAGCCTTAAAATTCATCCTTCGTTCCTCTTTCAGAGATGGTCTGTGTTCTGTTCCAGGGTGTGGTTTAATTTCCTGCCTCTTTTTTTTTTTTTTTTCTTCCCATTTTCCCTCTAGACATTCTTTAACTATGACAAGCCATTATGCGAGCTCGGACGGCTCGTCCACGTGGTCTGAATTGAATAGAAGAACACACCCGGCCAAACCATGATGGGATGGAACGGTTCACGGGATCAAAACGAGGACGAGTGCGCGGCCAAAAGAGTGATGCTCAAACTCTTCTGAGCACCTATTCATCTGAATTGATTATTACTAATCCCTTGAGTTAAGATGTTCAATCAGACTGGGGTTGTGTGTCTTTACAGCAGCTTCTCCTCCAGGTTTCAGTTTTTGTCCCTGTTAATCCCTTTTCTATGTAGCTCAGAGCACACGTCCAAGCATGCCATGAAATGAGTGAAGGAAAGAAAAAAGAGAGAGAGAGAGAGACAGAGAGAGAGAGAGAGAGGGAGAGCAGTGGTCAGGGTCCTGCTGGATTAGAGGGAAGCACTGGAGCAGCTCTTCACCTTCAACCCAAATTTCTTTTTCTCTCTCTCTCCTGTCTCCTCCTTTCCCCTTCTGCCATTCTTTCGCTCCCCCCTCCGTCTTTACAGCTGTCTCACACTGCCACGTAGCTCTGCATCACTATTAGACACATGGAATTCACCAGACTCACAAACTGGATCTGTTGTTTGCTCTCTCTCTCTCTAGCTTTGCATTGCATTCAAACTTTCTCGACTCGGCACTTTCTTGTGGTTTGTGAAAATTTATTAAGAACACACACACACACACACACAAAGCAGTTCAGACTGGAAAGTGTGTTTGCTCACACTGTGTACACTGAAACAAAGCACTGAAACACTAAAAGACTTTTTCTCAATAAAAAAAAAAAAGAAGAAGAACTGAAAACATCCTGTAATATAATACTGAGTCATGTTTCTATGAAAGTATTTATCCGTGCACTAACACCGAATATGAATTGGGAAATAAATAATGAATAAAATAAAGAAATAAATAAAAAGCCAGGCTCTCCTGCCATCTAGTGCTGAATTTGTGTAGTCACCCCATTCAATCCAGAAAATCAGCTCATTTTATTCATTTCATTTTATTATCCATTTTAGAATCCTTTCCTAAATCAATCAGGGTTATTATTTTTTAATTAGTAGACATCTGAACTAAAATTCACTGAAACACCAGACAGGCTCTAGCTAATGAGCAGGTAAATGGACAAAAAGCAAAGATTTGATTTATTATTTTATTTTATTTTATATTCTACTTAAATAAAATACTTCATATTCAGGTAATTATTCAGGGCAATAAGGTGTATAAATTGTATAAAGGTGTATAAAAAAAAACAACTAAATTTCTCTGTAATATCACTTTTTAACCTGGTAAGTACTTAGAAAAGAATAAGCTTGAATAACCATCAGTATTTGGTGCAAAATCATGATTTCGGTGCAGTCGTGGCCTAATGGTTAGAGAGTCGGACTTGTAACCTGAAGGTGAACCTGAAGGTCGTGGGTTTGAGTCTCAGGTCCGGCAGGGATTGTAGGTGGGGGGAGTGAATGACCAGCGCTCTCCTCCACCCTCAATACCACGACTGAGGTGAGACCCTTGAACAAGGCACCGATCCCCCAACTGCTCCCCGGGCGCCGCAGCAAAAAAAGGCTGCTCGCTGCTCCGGAGGATTTAATAATAAACATTTTGATTCCTTAGTTATTGTAATTATTATACACATACAAGGCCACTTTAATTCATTTATTCCTGCAATTATACAATTCAGACAATCACATGGCACATCAAATATCGAAATGGGGAAAAAATGTGATCTCAGCGACTTTGACTATGGCATGGTAGTTGGTGCCAAAGAAGCTGGTTTGAGTATTTTAGAAACTGCTGAATTTTTCCAAACAACATTCTTTAGAGTTGCAAAAAACAAAAACATCCTGTGAGTGGGGGTTCAGCAGGAAGAAACACCTTGTTGATCAGAAAAGAATGTCCACACTGGTACAAGCTTACAGGAAGGCTACAATAACTCAAATAAGCACTCTTTACAACCGTGGTGGGCAGAAAAGCATCTCAGAACACTCAACATGTCAAAATCCTGAGGCGGATGGGCTACAAGAGCAGAAGACCACATCAGGCTCCACTCCTGTCAGCCAAGACCAGGAATCTGAGGCTTCACTGGGCACAGACTCACTAAAACTAGATCGTTGAAGAGTGGGAAAAAAGACCAGGCAATGGGTACAGGTGTTCCTATTAAAGTGGCCGTTGAGGGTATTTTAATTGAAATACAAATTCATGCAAAAGTAGAAAACTCTCATACTATATATTACCATTTAAAAACATGATATTTGTTTACAACCCTAACACTGAAATAAATTATTTGAATATTGGTTAAAATACATTTGCAACATGTCAAACTATAGGCCTAGCATTCACACATTTAGATAATCTAGCATAAAGTCTTGCTTTGCTATTGGCCATCCCACGCTGGCTCTGTGGACCACCTTGGCCACCCCAGTCGAAATGTTCTGGATCTGCTTCTACGTGACTACAAATAACTTGACGGTACTGTGGGGTTTTTATGTACCTGCTTAAACACATAGCATTGCAATAGAATTCTAGTCTTCACCTTGTTACCCCAAGTGTCCCTGGGGGTCTAGCGGCTAAGGATCCTGTGCTCTCACTGCCGCAGCCTGGGTTTGATTCCAGGGCAGAGAACCAACCCAGCCACTGGGAGTGTACTCTCAGTGCTGGTCCCAAGCATGGATAAAATGGGATGGTTGTGTAAGGAAGGGCATCTGACATGAAACCTGTGCCAAATCAAACATGGAGCCCAATGATCTGCTGTGGCGACCCCTAACAGGAGCAGCTGAAAGAAGAACAACAACAACAACCTTGTTTTCCCAAGTAATTATCCGATTATGAAATAATTCATTATTTTGTTGTTTTCTTCTTAATACTTAGAATCTGTCAGTGAATTTCCATTAGGCTTCCTTTTTACACGAAAATAATTACCCAGTAGGGCTGGCCGATATGACAATATAATATCTATATCATGATCAATTATGCCAATATACAATACTTTTCTTAGATATCATGATATCTTTTTTTTTTTATTTTTTAATAACAAGCAGCTGATTTGATAGTTTACTACTACTTGAATCTTTAAAATTGCTTTAAAAATGTAAGATGTTTTAATTGTTTAATTTCCTTCTTTTCAGACTTAATTTGTTGTATGTAATATATAAAAGCAGCATCTGTATATAGTACATTTCAGCACCTCTTTGTTAATGTATGATGATTTTAACTTTGAAGTTGGCCAGAAAGCCCTGAAGAACCCAGGATTCTTCGTAGTGTGCAGATTTATCTTTATCTTATTCTATTACACACTATTATGTTTGGCGCGTAAAAACAACATTTACAACACTCACCATTCTCTTCTAGACCCTCAACAATGTGCTCTTCTTCACTTTTATACCCTGCAATGATGATCGTTGTAAAGCCAAGCATACAATTTCTGCCAAGATTTCACCCAGAAAAAAAGGAAAGCAATTTGACAAAATATGTCCAGTATTGATCATGAGAAACAGATTTGCTGTATTTGATCATTTTCAAACACATAGAAGGAAAGAATGAAAAAGAAGTTGCTTTTATAAAACATAATTTAATGTAATTACATAGCATTAAAAAAAAAAAAGGAAATGCATCACACCTACATATAGGTTGAAAGGTAACCATTTATCCATATTAGACATTTTTCAAGCCCCATTTCATTATTGCCTTTAAGATGTCCTCGTCAACTTCCTTTCATGCGTAACACCTACGTCAACACAACTGGCACAACTTGAAGAACAAATGGAGAAGGCACAACAAGGAGCGGATTTTAAAATAGGAATGCACTTGCCCTGAGTAGCGAGCACAAAATAAAGTATGCATGAATCACGTTTTTATTTCTCTGCTGTTTTGTTCTCCAATTTTTAGAATTTGAAAATGAAATTGTATCAGATTGCAATGATTTCTGGGCCAGTTTATGCTGACTTGATACCTTATCCCTCCAAGGGTCCCTCTGATGAACTTTACTTGAGCTAATACACCAATGAAACAGCTCTTAATATGGCTGTCCAATGGGAAATACTGAGGGCAAATCGACAAAAGCATGTTAAAAACAAAAACAATACTCTGTATTTGTCTCCTTGCTGCTACCCTTTGGCAGGGTTTGTTGCACTCTGGTACCCAAGGAATACTGTCACCTGTACTTCTGAATCCAATTGGTTAAGATAGAATCAGTATTGGAACAAGCAAATTGGTCCATTTCTGGTATTATAGTAGCCATCCCTACTTGTACTTTTGAGTTCAAGCTGCCTGTTCTAGTTTGTTGCTTTATATCAGTTTGTACCTTTGTTTCTATGAAGTGCAGCTTCAGTAAAAGTGCACCACCTGAAAGCCTCTTAGGCAACTGAAAGCCAGGCTGTCCAGGCTGCCCAAGTCTACCAGGTTGTGCTCCAACTGCACCTTAACCAAACGGCTTTTGGCTGCTTCCGAGTTTTTGAATGAGCAGAATGCATCACGTGGAATCATCTGAATCTTGTTATGGTTGAGTGCAATATAAATGAGCCAAGACGGGAGCTGACGTGGGACCTGGTGAAGCACATTGTGGCTAAGATCCAGCTGGTGCAAAAAAGGAAGCACTCGAAACACTCCAGGCACTACCTTAGAGATCTTGTTGCGGGCCAGGCCAAGGTGCTCCAGGTGTGGAAGTGAGAGAAACGTGGCCTTGCTGATGCTCGAGATGGAGTTCCCCTCTAGGTTAAGGGTCTTAAGGGATTGTGGAAGGTAACGAGGGACTTGCTTCAAGAAGTTCCCTTCTAGGTTGAGACTTTCCAAGCGGGTGGCATTGATGAGTGCACCCTTGCCCAAACCCTTGTTGGTCAGCCTGTTGGCACTGAGGTCCAGCACTTGAAGCTGTGCCTTGCCCTGAAAAATTCCTGGCTGGAAGCGTTGGATGAGGTTACCACGGAGGTACAGCTCTTGAAGGCTAAGTGGGAGGCGCAAGGGGACAGAGGTAAGACGGTTGTGGGAGAGGCTGAGCGTGCGAAGACTGCTTAGTGGAGACAAAACTCCAACAGGGAATGAGGATGAGACACTTTCTAAACTGTTGTTGCTCAAGCTGAGGATGAGCAGGCCAGGGCAACGAAACCAGGCCACCTCTGACATCACTTTCACTTTGTTCCCATCCAGACGGAGCTCCTCCAGCGAGGCTGGAAGGTCAGTAGGGACACTATGGAGGAGGTTCCGGTCCAAATATAACCTCTTTAGTGCCTGGATGCCTTCGAAGGCACCTTCAATGGAACTGTCTACCAGACGGTTGTTGCTCAGCACCAGAAACTCCATAGAAAGGTACTCTGAAAGCAGGTCCAGCGGAATGCTCTCGATGCGGTTGTTCATAAGAAGGATGTAGCGTGAATTGTATGGAATACCATAGGGAACCTTTTCCAGCCCTTTGTCTGAACACTGCACCACCCTGTAAGAAAAAAGAGAGCACACACATCTTTAAAAATCACTAGATTTTACAGAAGTTAAACTCATCATATGTAAAGCTGTGTTTGATACACACCTCCCATAACAAGCACAATCTGGTGGGCAGTAGTGATCTTCAAAAAATGGAAAGTATGGGGCAGTGGTCAACTGATCTTTCTCCTGTTTTAAGTTTTTCACCTGCTTTGCATTTTTCAGAGGTTTGGTGCTCTTCTCCTTCATCTTCTTCTCCTTCTTCTCAAGCTTGATTTTCTTTGTTTGTTTGTCTTTGATTTTTGGAAGTTTAGTCTTTGCTTTTGGCTTGAAGGTGCTGGGCAAGCTCATAGCAGTAGGGCCAGCCCTGGCCGCCATTGCCGTGGAAGCAGCATCCACATTCTCTTCGAAAGTCTCAATCTGACCCAATGAAGAATTCTCATGTGTGCTGTTCTCATTGGTCGATAGCATAGATGTGTTCTTTAGAGCTGAAATGTGACTTGTGTGAGTACCTGAGAGAGATGTATTTTGGTCTTCATTATCAGGATTAATCTGTATAATGTCTGCAGGACTTTGTGTGGTGGTGATCAAAGATGGAGTGATGGTGGATAAGGAATACTGGGAAGGAAAGAGAGTAGCAAGGGGAGTGTCTACGAATTCTTCCTGAATTCGTTCTTCATCTCTGGTTTTGTTCTCCTCACCCACTCTTTTATCCTGTCCTTTCTCATGACCCTCCTCCTCTGCTTCTTTCAGGATTTGATGCTTGTCTTTCCCAATTTTCGGACTGTGTACAACATCAGTCTCCTCTTCCGCTTTTACTGTTACAGTAATCTGGGTTCCGGGCTCTTTCTCCCATTTTAGCTCTTCTTCCACCAGTGCTGGAGGTTGCTGGAGGTGATCAGGACTCTGGTCAGTCCAAGTCTCACTCTCCAAAGACACATTCTGGGGCAATGATACATTCAGACCTGTAGGAGGGAATAAACCAACCCAAGGGAAATTAATTCAAAGCTTTGGCAATGAAAGAACAAAAAAAAATCGTATTATTTATTACCAATGGACACAAACCAACCATTTTGGTCTTGATTAAATTAGACAAGCACATTGTAAAATCAGACATTGTTATGTATTCCATGCATTCATGCATATTTAATTGCTCTCAGTACTTACTTGGCTGAAGCACTATAGTCTTAGCCACCCCAGCAAAGATCCAAAACAGCAAAATCACTGTTCTCATTTTTCACTTGGAAGAGCTAAAGAAGGAAGACGAGAGCTACATAAATAAGTCACAACCTGGCAGACCGAAGAGACGTGTTTCCAGCAATATTTTGACCTACAGTTATTCGATTTGGCTCCTTGCTGAAATGTTCCATCAACAAGTCAGAACTGGTGCAGTGTCAAACATTGTGAGTGCTCTAATTAATTCAGGAATATTAGAGACTACTAGGGAAACATATCTGAAGCGCAGGTCTTACCTTAAAACTTTAAACAAACTTCTCAGCCCTCTGTTTGCGTTGTGGAGCTATAAGAGACATGCTGGATTATCCTGAAATGCACACTGGCCCAAAAGGTCTAAACGAATAATCCAAGAGTTCATATATCCTCTTCTACTCGGACACAGCAGCCAATTGTTGAATGGCAACCATGTGAAAAATGCATTGTGAGAATTTTGTCACACTCGCACACCAAACTAAAAGAATCTCTGGGATCAATAGAGGCTGAAGAAGATTGTACAGGGAGGTCAAAGGTTACTGAGCTCACTGTTTACCTTTCCTTCGGAGCTTCTGCCCACTGTCGCTCTAGTGACAAGTGGTTTCCAGGCGAATCGGTGACCTTAGACCTCAATGGACGAACGCTGATGTGTTTGAAAGTGACAGGGAAAGTAGACGTTTGCCTGCAAATCTTCAGGTCAGTGTTTCATGCTTTATATAAACACTTACGACTGCCGGACAGTTTGTGATTGACAGATTCTGGTTCAGGTCCGTGATACGAAACATATTGTAACAAATAGATCTGAGCTTGTTTTTTTTCAACTCTCAAAAGTTTGTGTTTAGAAAAGCCGACTCCAAAAATGTGAGAATTTAAATAGTGGATAAACATTACACAACCTAGAAATAAGACATAAGAGTCGTTCACTCTCGAAAATTCTCCTTCCCATTGTATTTTTTAAATTAAAACATTATATTCGTTCCTGTATGTATTTCTCTATTGTTTTTCCTGTCAAATTGTTTCATTCTGAATTTGTTGATGTGCACATGCACAGGAAATAAAAAAAATAATAATAAAATTTCCTTCTCTTTTATTTTTCTCCATCTCTTCAGAGTGGCCTTTGTCCACAGATTCGGGGTGGTTAAAACATAAAACATAGGAATAACTTTTAAAAAAAAGACAGACAGAATTGGAAAAATGTACACACAATGTGGGTTAATACACATTTCATTTGTTTATCTTCTTTTCCATCCAATTATTAGAACAAAGACAAGCTTAGGATCTGTAAAGGGGGCACAAGATGCAATCGCCATTGATTAAATTACATTCGTTTAATTATATCAATTACAATGATCTTGGTAGTGTGTTGCTCCGGGCATGTGATTTAACAGCCGATGATGTTAAGTATTATGATGTGCGGTGGACGTTACGGTAATGAACTATTCTTCTGATTTGTCTACATACTGTCTGAGACTTTGTCATGCTAACATTATGAATATCTTATTAAAATCTTATATGAATTCTCACTGAGCTGGGATACCTGATGAGACATAAGCTCCTACATACAAAAATAAATCCCACCCAATTCACATTTTTTCTGTGAAAATATGTTACACTGAATATAAATTATCATCCACGATTCACTTTTTACGGTCTGAACATATTCTACAAGAACATGTTCAGTGAAAAACACTGATGAAAACAGTGAAAAACGTTGAAAAGACGGAGAAGATTAATTTGTGCATGTTCCAACAACGTCCTTAAATTCACCCATGCTGATTTAAGAAAGCTGCTTGATGGGAATTTAATCTTAGGCTTTCACTATGGACACTAACGGAATTAGAAGTGGGTGGGTGATATGACAAAAATATCATATCCTGATACTTGAAAACAATTCTATGATACACAGGTACAGAAAAAAAAATCTGTATCTATGTATCATAGAATTGGAAAAGGAAGAAAAATATAATTACATTTTTAACATTTC
Organism: Pangasius sanitwongsei; assembly: GCA_037576675.1. Lineage (NCBI taxonomy): Eukaryota > Metazoa > Chordata > Actinopteri > Siluriformes > Pangasiidae > Pangasius > Pangasius sanitwongsei. The sequence continues at coordinate 3,250,020 of CM075020.1, read as the reverse complement.
AAAACTTTAGTCAGTCTGCATCCAGTGTAAGTAGCTCAGACAAGTGTACTGTGGTATAATTTATCGCAGTCTCAGTATTATATCGTCCTATAAGGAACATTCTGACACAGTTGGCGAAGCTGAGCTTTCAGAGTCTGCAGAGGAATTAAATGAAAACACTCCTAATACAAGTTCACAGCTAATATGGCTGGCCTTTATGGTAATGAAGGAAATTAACATGTTCACAAGACAGTGAACTACCTGTTAGATGTAGATGTGAGTGATTAGGGAAAATAGTTTCTCAGAGGTTCTTTGGATGGTTGAACAGTTCTAGTTTTGAATCTACCGTGAAATGGGGGGAAAAAAAAAAAAAAGAATAAATATTTTCTAGAAAGATTTTAAACAGACGCACGAGTGAAGCATAACCTTATGAAAGGTGAATAGATCACAGGTATCCAATCTTCTCCACGAAGGTTTTCCTTTCCAGCGCAGAGTCACTTGAGGACCTAGATCCAGTGAAATCAAATCCTGCTTGGTTAGTGTGAAGATCGGTCAAAGTGTGCAATCTCGGGTGTCCCACTGATACTTTACCTGGAACTCATTAACCTTCAGCCTATATACAGAAATGCTGTAAGTCAATATTTGGTGTGATGATCCTTCGCTTTAAAATAAAAATCAGTAGTCTCAGGTGCAGTGTGTGCAGTTTTATAAGGAAATGAGCTGTAAGTGTTACTGAGCATCTTGCAGAAGCAGCCGCAGTTCTTCTGGAGACTTTGACTGTCGACTCGCTTCTTATTTCTGCAGCGAAACCCAGCAGCCTTCATTCTGTGCTGGAAAACTAATGTTTGGAATCTAAAATGTTTTTGTACTGAATCAATAATGTAGAAGTCAGAAAATACAAATCTATAACAAAGTTTGTACTAAAAAAAAAAATAGGGTGCTTAAGACCTTTGCACAGTACTGTGTGTGTCTATCTATCTATCTATCTATATAAAATGACCATTAACTGAACATTCTATACCCACACAGTTAGAGCTTTGGTGTATGTTAGGTTTTAGCAGTAGATAATGTCCTTGTCCCTTTTATTTATCTATTACTATTATCAAAATAATGAAGGAAAGTCCAACAAATTCTTTCTTCCTCCATCACTCTATACTGAAAGCATCCCAATGGAGTGTTTATCTACTGTATATGGACAGTTTCCTTGTTTATGTGGCCATCTACTGGAGAGCAGGAGTACTGCACGTTTGAGCTGGTCTTGTGAAAATTAAGTGTTGCTTTCATCACACCAACTATAGTAGCTGACAATATGGATGTACCAATGAGCTCTGAAACTTTATTCCTGATCAAAGTACAAACATTGCAATTTGTTGCACCATTATAACAAAGGATATCGTTAACTGAGGACAAAAACCACACAAAAATAAACACAATATTTTTTCCTCCTTCCTTTGGGGAACAATTATTCGATTCTGGATTGTATGGGGCTCACTTAAAGATGGATCTGTATACAAATTAGAATTTATAAATCAAACAAATGGTATTAGAGGAGGGAAAAAAGAGAGGAAAAAAAAAAACAGCAACAGCAAAGCCGTATAATAACAGCCAACATGACACTTTGCTTTCTTTTCTTTTTTTTTTTTTTTAACAATTTCTTATTAACAAATGCAACAAATAATAAACTAATAAACCATAATCACTTGGTTAAGGATATAATATTAAACGTAATTATGAACGGATAAAAGTATGACATGGCATTTTTAAATAAATGAATTGTAATTGTTGGCAAACTGCTGTGGTATAAGAGGAATAAAACACTGGGGGGGGGGGGGGGTGTTTATAGGAAAATAAACAATGATGGAGTGGTGTGAAGAAGCAGAGTTAGTGCTAGCACACCAAAGTTGATTATTTTCCTGTAACAATACATCCTGAAATGTTTTGTTCCTCTTGTACCACAGCAAATTTGCTGTGGTATAAGAGGAATAAAAAAAAGATGACCATTTTTATTTCGTAAAGAACGACGGATCACATTTTTACAGTTTCAATTCATGTGGTGGAACATCCAGGAAACAAGTCAGTTCTTGATATCACTTACGTTATAGCAGCTATAAACAGTCACAAGCTTTTTTTTCCTCTCTCTGGAAATGAATAAGACCAAAAAAACCCCAACAAAAAAAAAAAAACCCAACAAAAAAACCCCAACGCAGCTTGACACATGACTGAGAAACTGCAAAGCGTAAACTCTTCGGTCCTGAAGACTTAAAGTTACAGCTTGACCTCCGACAGTTACTGTTAATGTCTTCTTACAATTACAAACTTTTTTTTTTTATCCGTTTATGCGGCGCGTCCGCTGTACAAGTCCCTGTGAATGAGCTGTTACTACACTACTGCCAGATACAGAGAATCTATCAACAACCTCTAACCAATCAGAAGCCAGGATTCAACAGCGCTGTGGTATAAACGAACCTATACTAGGGAGTGCTCCTATTTTTATTCTATTTATATATTTATTATTTTAATTTATTTTTATTATTTTAACATCAGCATAAATAAAAAAAAATAAAATAAAAAAATCAACCTAATTTACAAATCAAACACTGATCGGTGTCTTTTTTCAACAAGTGGACAGTGCAACACTACAAACATTCCTGAAGCAAGGGGTTTCAAACAGTTTTCAAAAATGTAACTTGAGGTAACTTCCATCGTTTTTACAGGTTTTATAACCAAAATAGGACACACGGTCATTTCTGGATAAGTTTCCTTCTCATACTAACACGGGTCCAGAAGTTTCTAGCGCTTTTGGCTATCGTGGTACTGGACGGGAGACGGAGACTTCGTAACGGCTCTCTTATACACGTCAGCATTCCTGAACCGGATTCCTGCAGCTGCTCGTGGGAAGTGTAGTTTATCCTCCTCAACTGTTTGCTGTAGTAGCTGCGGAGGTCGCACAGCTCTTCCAGGGCTGCTGCGGAAATGATGGAGGTCTCGGACGGACAGCTGGCCAGAACCGGTTTCGAAGATGGAGGTGAAAATTGCTGTCGTCTTCTTTTAGATGGCACTAATTGTCGTTTGGTCATTTTACTGCAACCGTGGACGCCGTTTCCAGCGACTCCTTTCTGTTCCTGAACGTTAACTTCTACATTCACTTCAATTCCAGACGGCTGGCTACTTTCAGGTGCTTGTAAAGAGATGGAGTCTTCCTGATTTTGGGAAAGTCTCCTCTCCGGGTTCAGTTGGTCGTTGTTCATTTTGATTAAATTTCCGTTTGCACTTTGATCAGTACTGACATCCTTCGAGCATCCGCGAGTTTCTTCCTGCGGCTCAGCAGCTGATTGGTCAATCTGAGGAAACGGAGGAGATTACGAATCTGTAATTCGGTAATGAGGTAGTGAAGAGGGACAACAGATTATGAGTACATGGGATTAGTGATCCATGCAAAGTGTTAATGCTAGCCACCCCTGTAATGTTCCCATGTGAGTGAGCCCACAATCCTGCGTTAGCAAAAAGAAAAAGGAAAAAAAAAAAAAAAAAAAGGTGGGGCGGTTTATGAATACGCGTATAGCCAGGACGTGCAGCATGATGTTAGGGAAAGCGACAGACATGGATAAGCAAAACAAACAAGTGCTGGAAAATGTTTTTTTTGAACATCCTGAGTAAACAATATCGTCATGCGAATTTGAAAATAGTAAGAAACTGTACTTTTGGGCTCTTTTTTCCTCATGGAACTAGGGAACAGTTTCTTTCTTGATTTTCTTGGCCTCAGGGTTTTTCCCAGCTCTCTCAGCAGGTCTTTTTCCTCCTTTTGGTTTTAGCTTGGCACTATTCTTATCTCCACTGCTTCCTGTCAGATTGACCTGTGGGCAGCACAAGAGCTTTTTTTAACCAGCGTGTCTTTGAGGGTGGCCGAGACCGAGTGCAGAGAGATAAGCCGTTACTGAAAAAGAGAATACAGCCTGAACATTTAGCATCGGGTGAATTTCCAAAAAGCATTTTCAATAATCTCTATTAGTAAGTAGCTCATGGGGGTGGACAAATCAGTAGTTCAGGACAAGCAGATTTCCTGTCCAGACTATTAGTTTTAATTCGTAGTTGCTACAAGGAGAAGTAGGAACAACAATCGGAAAATAAAAGACCTGCTCCTTACTGACTTTGGGAAAACAAAGTTTCCGATTAAACGGAATGCACTTCACGGTGGCGTGATGCATCTCGATGCTGTAACAGCACATGCTACTCGTTCTGAATCCCAGCACCTGCAGCACTACACACACATACGATCTCCTCATAGGATCGTCTGTTTTTATTGTTTTCTGTATATCTAACATTTTTGTTGTTGTGAATATCTGAGAGGTCGTCTTCTGTACCATGTCATGTTCTTTTGGAATGATGTATTTGCACTGAGTGTATCGAAGTGTAACTCTATATTATTTGTACATACATTTTACTGGTGTAGCGCCTGAATTTCTCATCGAGGAATGAAGTAAAGCAAAGTAAGTTAGTTAAAATCAGTTAAGTAATGTAAGTAAGTGAAGTAGGTAAATTAAGTAATATAAGTAAGTAAAGTGAGTTCAGTAAGTAAGGTAGGTAAATTAAGTAATGCAAGTTAAGTAAGAAAGTAAGTAAGTAAAGTAAGGTAGGTAAGTTATTTAAAGCAAGTTAAGTGAGTAAGTAAAGTAAGGTAGGTAAGTTATTGAAAGCAAGTTAAGTAAGTAAGTAAAGTAAGGTAGGTAAGTTATTGAAAGCAAGTTAAGTAAGTAAGTAAGTAAAGTAAGGTAGGTAAGTTATTTAAAGCAGGTTAAGTGAGTAAGTAAAGTAAGGTAGGTAAGTTATTTAAAGCAAGTTAAGTGAGTAAGTAAAGTAAGGTAGGTAAGTTATTTAAAGCA
>CM075020.1:3206531-3245109 GCA_037576675.1 Pangasius sanitwongsei | reverse complement strand
TAAGTAAGTAAGTAAGTAAAGTAAGGTAGGTAAGTTATTTAAAGCAAGTTAAGTGAGTAAGTAAAGTAAGGTAGGTAAGTAAAGTAAGTAAAGTAATTTAAGTAAGTAAAGTAATTTAAGTAAGTAAAGGTAGGTAAGTTAATTAAAGCAAGTTAAGTAAGTAACTAAGTAATGTAATTAAGTAAACCAGGTAAATTAAGTAATGTAAGTAGTCAGTCCTTCCATACACCTATCTATTTAATGCCACACACATCTCTCATAGTTAAACAATAATGTTTTTTTAACATGAGATACAAGGCGAGAATACCACAGCTCATAACCAAAATGTTGGCCAATATGATTTACTACATGGTCATAAACTCATCATTTCCCTTAATCTGTATTAATGCACTTAACTAATGAACTAGCTCACCGTATGCTGTTACATTACTATACATTTCCTGACACCAAAGCACTGAGCAGCATATTTATGCACTTTTATTGGCCTAGTGGGTTAGCTATATAGATTTATGATTTGTCCACCCCTGAGTCCAGTGCAGGAAGAGCACTAATAGATCATGTTGTATTTATCTGTATGCCTCGTCATCTCTGGGAAGTGATACAGAGTCCCCATAAAACAGTGCAGATTCAGTGGATGAGACTCCAGAGGCCACCGAAGTGTGATGACTGAAATCGAGAACACCTCCACCTCAAGTTGGGACAAGGTGCCCTGCTGATGAAGTCACCTGCTTGACTCTGTAGCGAAAGCATCTGCTCCTGCTTTTAAACGCAGGCTTAACGTCCTGTGAGCTGCACACACTGCTCTGAACGTACTGTCTCTGTGCTCGCCGCTGACGTCGTCTTTTACTGCTCTTCTTTTTCATGGTGATCGCGGCCTGTTGCACTGCCTCACTGGCGTGCCTGAGATTTCTCCACCTCCTCCTTACTCTGCGCTTTTTACGGCACTCAGGCTAGCGTTATAGAGTCAGTTAGGATTATTGGAGAGCATGAGGTAAAGCTGAATAAAACTGAACACACAACTAAGCTTTTTCTTGAACTAAATGAGCCAAACCTTTATGAACTCCACACCAGAGCATGTCCAAATGTCAGGGACAAACTGATTCTCAGTCTTGATGACCTTTATGCAAAATAAATCATTAAAAATAATTGTTTCAGGAAAATAACAGAACTTTTAGATTTACATCCGGTACAGAAATTAGAAGGTAACTCAACCCAAGGCATCACTTCAGGAAAGTTAAAAATGAATAGTAAACAAGTGCTGAATGTTATTAATATTATTTATAAAGCAGAACTTTTCCCAGGACAAAGTTAAGCTTCCGCGGGGAGCGTCAAGGGTTTAGTGCACATTGTTCTGGATCTTGTGTGGTAATTATTTTTAAACATGCATACAAAGTCTAATCCTATATTAGAAGTCACAGGGCGGGACACATTATCAGTACCACGCACTCCCACCTACTGACACGTCAAGGATTTACTGTTCTGTTAAATACGTGCTGTTTTTGACCCAAGATGTTCAGTAGAATCCCTAAGAAATATAGTTAACTGATGTTAACTAAACACTAATCAAACATACGCTTAATTTTTCACATCAACGAGCTCAAAACATTCTTCGTTTACCAAAAGATTACTAATGTGAGATGTGGGGGAAGGGGGCGGAGCTTTCAGGGAGCGTCAGTTAATAATGGACCTATGCAACTGTCAATCATTCCAGATTCATGTACGGATTTGTCTCTTCTGCTGTTTTTATTAAGGCGAAGACTCTTTTGGCATAACTTTAAGCGATAACTCACACTAGCGTACTCCGGTGTCACTCCGATGTGGTGCTTCTACACAAAAAGCCTGAAGGTCTGGTATCATCTGTGTGTGTGTGGAATTAACTGCATTCATTTATGGAGCGCTTTTTGTGCATTAACTCCACAGGAAAAAATAAAAGCAAGGGCCTGGCAACCCCATGAGAAACATCTCTCATGGATTTCATTATATTTCTTGGGAATCATTTACTATTTATCTGTGGATCTTGTTCTGTTTGTGTAATTCGTTACAAATTATACAACAAAATATCGCCATACTAAGCAACTCTTTCGTTCACTCATTCGCTAACGCGAGACAAGGCAAATGTTCATGTCATGTCTTTTTTTTTTCTTTTTTTTTACAAACCCATTATCAGGAGGTTTGTGGTGAACAGCCCTGAACAAAGACATGGTCGATTAGTGATGATGTTTAGGTGCGACTAGCTGTGATGAAACCTCAGAGGAAGTCTCAGGTTCCTTAAAAATCAAAGGGAGGGAGACAACTACAGGTGCATGTGAGTAAAATTAGTTAAGTGTAAAAGACAAACTGATCTACGATGAAATGGTGTCATTTATTTAAATATTCTGGCATATTTTCATAATTTTCAACAGCTTTAAATGAAAAGGTAAAGAAAGAGATCTTACCTATCTGTATTATAGATTATATATGTATTATATATATATAAGAGAGTATGAAAGAAGTGGAATAAAAGGAATATTTACACTGGAGCTGGGTGTAGACACCTTCCTCCTCATCTTCATCATCACAGAGTGGTTTTCATTCTTCAGTAAGCCAGCTTTACGTCCTGCTTTCAGGTAAAAGTACGTAGTGTACGGCGTGAAGCTGAAATCTTCGCTTTAAAACAAAATGGGGACGAGAGTTAAAACCATTCTTCACCCGAGAACATATTTCTGAAATCTCGGGAGCGACTGAAACGTTCGAAACGTTTCACTTCATGCTACCTTCCATGTGAGTGACACTGATCGGTACCTGAAGTAGCCGTGCAGTAAGAGATGAACGATGATGGACTCCACCTCCAGGCGTGACAGGGTCGTGACTTTGGCCATTTTACGGATCTTGGCGCTGCCTTTCCCCATCCAGGTATCACACACCTTCAGAGGAGTCATCTTCTCGTCCAGAGACGCGGCCAACTCTACGATGTCCACCACCTCGCGTGCGTGCTTGGTGATGTCCATGGTGATGTAGTCTGGCACAAAGACATGGACTAGTTACTGTACTGAAGCCAGTCTCAAACCAACGAGCTGCGACTCTGACAAGTTCAAATGAATTTGGAGTGAAAATCAGCAGGAGTCAGCGGGAAGTTCCTGAAAGTTTTCAATACGAACATTATAACTGTACCCGAGTATGAAATTAGATTAAAAATTACAGGTAGTAAACATTCAGGTTAAAATAATCCAGGTATTAGAAATTCAAGTTAGAATATTCCAGGTTAGAAATAGTCAAATATGAAATCAGATTAAATACCAGGTTTGATTGTATCACTAGCTGTCGTTACAAGCGATAACCAGCTGCTGATTTATAGCAGACTTCCTTTTTGTTCGTCATTTAAACACCAGGTTTTCGTCCATTTCGGTCCAAGACGTGGTTTTTGATTAGCGTCATTACTGTTGCTGTCGTTAATTTTATACGATTGTGCATTAGGGATTGTAGCTTTTGTATTCTCAGTGTAAATCAAACTATAAATAAACAAAAATTCAGACCATTTCTCTCACCATTGCCATGGCGACAGACATCACACGCCTGGTTGCATTCATCATCGTCCCAAACTTCATCGAAATGAACCGCCATCATGGCGCGCCGGCACCTGAGCGCAAACATCGCACGTGGACGAGTCATTGCAAACAAGGCTACCGAATTTCCGTCATAATACTTTCACACTGGACTTTAACGCAACCGCAATAACAAAAGCACGAGCTCATCCGTAAGCTGGTCCGCGTGAGCTAACGGCAGTGGCGTATAATCACCTGTCCACGTTCTGACAATAAGCCACCATATTCTGGAGCTTCTGCTGGCCGGTGTTCTCCATCACGACCATGGTGCTGATCCTGAAAATATCCGCAAACCCATAGAACACCACGCAGTCTGCTGGACCGTCATCTCTCCCTGAAAACAAAATCACACACACTGCTCTCACATTTCAACACAAATGATACAGCTATATCTGCCAAGTCTTATTAAGGGCCGATTCCACTGTTACTGGTTTTACTGAGCAGACGCAAATTAGTCAGTACGTCTGAGTTATTTCCATGTTCACATATATTGAAATTGCTATAATGTGCTGAGTTGTGTGATATAAAGATTAGCAGAGGTACAAACATCAAAACTGTGGAACTCAATACCATTTTAACTTTGAGCACCTGGTACATACCACCACTTTATATTAAGTATCTCTGTACATTCTTTGAAAACAGAGAACAGAACTATTTACTGTTGATCAACGGACTTATCTGTAGGTCTGATCATCACTACAGTGTAAAAATTGGTCTTTCCTATTTCTTATTAGTCATAAAAGGAAAATATCAGCCAGACTTTTTATGACATAGACTGACTAATCACGTGGTACCGGCGCGTCACACTCATCAACAGGATGTCTGAATTCAGAGAGAATGTAGGGTGAAGCTTGCTAGCTAATTTTGTCTCCCTAAATGAGCATCAAGCAACAGTGAGAAAATAATAATTAGCATGTTGTTTGTTTTTTTTCAAGGACGCCGGCAGCCGTGGGGGTCAGTCGCGTACCTGCACGTCCGCTCTCCTGATAGTAGTTCTCCATGGACTTGCTGATGGTATGGTGGATAACAAACCGCACGTCTGCTTTGTCGATGCCCATTCCGAACGCCACCGTCGCAACAACCACCTAAAAAAAAACAACAAAACAAACAGAGGTCCTGGACTTAAATTTCTCACTTTTCAGTGTTATACTGTATTACTGTCCTGCTGACACTCGCACGGCTTGCGTAACGAAGATTACGACGTACGCCTTAAACTAAATCTATTTTCTTCATTGCGCAGTTCTGTTTCTCGGGCTTCGAACTCTTGGCCCGACAAATCATCACTCCTTGAGTCCACGTACGGGTTGTGAAGCACCGAGTTGAGCTGAACACTCAGAGCTAATCAAATAAAACGCTTCACCTCCACAAAACAGTTGTTTGAGAAGTGTGTGCAGTTCACTGTAAAAAATAAATAAATAAATAAAATAAAAAGTCCATTTTTAATATAGTCCTTTTACAAATCGCTTGTCTGCTGTCCCTCATAGAAACTGTGAAATGTTTCCACAAGGCTGAATTTTTTTTTTTTTTGCTGCTCATTAAACTGCAGGAGTGCAAACAGCATTTTTAATCACTTTCTAATTATCATTACCATTAAAATATGAAAAAAAAAAATTAAACTTCGTTGCACTCCTATTTTAATTTTTTTTTTATATTAAACTTCTCAGTCGAAAGCACCACTTTTAACCATTGATGGACGGTTGAAATTTTGGTGCATCCCTAATAAATCGGTCAACATCGGTATACGCAGAACATACGCTGACAGACTTTATTGCACATAAATGAACTCAAAACATTTACCGTGGAACGAGAGCGAGAGCGAGAGCGCTGTGTCAGTACATTTTGCAAGCATGAAAGTCAAGTCGAGAGGATTAAAACATTACTAATGTGAGATGGGGGGAAAGGGGGCGGGGCTTACAAGGGATGGGAGATAATATTAGGAAGTTCAAAGCACCTACGCGACTGTCAGTCATTCCAGATTCATATGCTGATTGGCTCATCTGTTGTTTTTAACTGAGGGGGAAAGAAGACTGCTTTTTATTTCTGAGTTATCTCAGAACCCATAACAGCGTACTCTGATCTTAAAATGCAAAACTTTTACACAGTCGGCAGATCAGAAGTGCCAGCGTGTTGACGGCACAAATAAACAGAGACGCACGAGTGTTCAGCTTAACATCATCATAATAAAATCACACATGCTGTGCTGGAACGACTGAATTTAATCAACTTTTTTTGACACATATAAAAAAAAAAAACAAATAAGATTTTGTGTATGTATTGTTTTATTTTTAATAAATTCCTATTTATTCCTGCTTCACTCCCAGGTCAAAGCCTTTTGGCCAAAGCCTCATCTCACCTCACCTTCATGTAACCAGAGGTTGTACCTGAATCTTTTTGCTAGCCCACTGATGATGCACCAGGGTCTTGTCTGAAGGCTCCATGTTCGCGTGGTACGGCTGGGCCAGGATGCCCTTCTGCTGCAGCTCTGCAGACACCATCTCTGCATCTTTCTGCGAGAACACGTACACTATTCCTGTAGGGGGGAAAAAAACCCCCAGAAGATATCCTTCATTTCCTCACATTTAATTAGCAAATATTCCTATCTGGAAGGCATATATTTTGATGGGCTACTAAAATTTCTATCACTGCATTGCTGAATTCTCAGTTGTAATTGGTCAGAAAGTGTTATTTTCTATACTTTTACAGAGGACGCGCCACATAAACAAATGTTTAAAAACGTACGTCATTGCTGACATGGTGAACTTTTCGCTAAAGAGGCGTTTATCTAACATTCATGGAAGGAGTCTCCAGTGTCAGAGCTTTGTGACAGTCAGAGGTAAAGCTGTAACTTTAAGTTTTCTGACATCTTCAGGACAGAGGAGTTTTACGCTTTGTGGTTTCTTGGTAAAATGACAAGCTGCATTTTTTTACCCCCCCGTTATTCATTTTAAGAACGTCATTCACGTGTACCTGACTGGTCCTTGTATCTTCCTTTAATCAGTGCTGCGATTTCTTTAGTCGAGTTTTCGCTGTCTTTAAATCGAACCTGTAAAATAAACGAATGAATTAATAAAAGTAAAGCAAGACAGGTGCGATTGTAGCTAGAGTTAGAGCTGTAACTTTTAAGTTTCCCGACATCTTCAGGACAGAAGAGCTTACGCTTTGTTTCACAGGCGTTTCAAAACATTAAACGTTAATGGATAAGTAGTAAGAAAAGTACAACTTAATTGTACTTTTGGTCCAATTGTACCAAACTGAAAGATGTGGCATAAGGCGAATAAAACACTTCAGGACATACTGTTGTAGGAAAATAATCAACTTTGGGGTTCTCCAGTAGCTTCATCACACCCCTTGTTGATTATTTTCCTATTCCGGCATGACACCAAGTGTTTTACTTTTCACTTATGCTTCTTATACCTGAACCTGAACAACAAATGACATGTTTCCGTAATGTGAAATGGAGATAATGGGGTTTTTACCTCATAATAGAGATTAGGCCTGTTAAATGGTGCTGTAATTGTGACCGGATCCTGAACACACAGGATCTTCTGGCAGTCTTTCAGAACGCTGCTGGTTGCGGTGGCAGTCAGTCCGATCAGTGGGACTTTAGGGAACTGACGTTTGAGAATGCCCAGGAGCTTGTAATCTGAGCCACGCAAAGAAGCATGTCAGTAAGGATTAGTCACTGATACTGTTAATATATTATATTGAAAAAAAAAATCTCACCTGGTCTGAAGTCATGACCCCACTGACTGCAGCAGTGCACTTCGTCCACAGCGATGCGCTCCAGCAGACCCATGTTATAAGCTTTCTCCAGTTTAGACATCAGCAGTTTGCTCTTGGAGATCTTCTCCGGAGTGACGTAGAGCAGCTTGAAGGGGCTGGTTTTATCAGTCATACCTGCCATGACGTATTTCGAATCCTCCTGAACAAGCCAAAAGAGAAAAAATGAGAATTTATAATGATAAATAAACGTATAGCTTAGTTTCTCTGTGGTGATCCTTATAGATGATGATGTTATGAAATCTTTGAATGTTTTAACCTTTGAACTAGAAGCATTAAGAGTTACTGCAGGGACGTTGATGGACTTCAGATACATGAGCTGATCCTCCATCAGAGACACCAACGGAGCGATGACCAGCGTAAAACCTGACAGACACGCAGATATTAGCAATGAACGATTTCAGTAACAGAGATGTAAGTCACTTTTATCAGTTAAACTACACCCTAAAACACTCATCTCTCCCTCTCTCTCTGTCTAGCTACGCATTCTACCGCTGAGATACCAGTGATCCTGACCCTTCTGCTCTCCAGACCTGCCTGGTCCATCCTGATGCCCTACTTCTGGATGGATCTCTCATCGATTGGAAACCACACACTGCTGCTGAGGATGGACCCACATGGACAGCCTGAAGATCACTGAGATTACTGAGGATGGTACCACTTAAAAACCATGAAGATGGCTTTGGACCACAAATCATGTCAACAGTTTTGCTATGATGCTGTTAGGACTGCAGTTCCCATGAACAGTTTTGTACTCATTGTCTCCATCAGTGAACAGTGGATAAGTTCAACAAGTTCAACAAAACAGACTTCATGTGAAAACTGCAATGAATTCCCAGGTTGCACAACTGCACTATTTGTCCATGTAGTACACCGTTATAGAACTGATTTATTTATAATCGCAGTATCTGTTATCACCCAGATGAGGTCGGGTTCCCTTTTGAGTCCGGTTCCTCTCAAGGTTTCTTCCTCATGTCCTCTCAGCGAGTTTTTTCCTCACCACCGTCGCCTCTGGCTCGCTCATTACATTTAAAATTTATATCCTGAATGTATTTATTTCAGCTGCTTCGTGATAATGTCCGCTGATAAAAGCACAAATTAAAATAATTTACAAATAAAATCGATATTGTAAGCATGAGTGATGCTAGTTTGTTGGTTGACGCTGTATTTTTCATTATTTCTGTGAGAAGTTAGCGGTTGTATATCTTTCAATGTCAGGTCGCGTAGATCGCTAGCGTAGTTACAATTACACACAAATACAGAACGATTACCAGAAGAAAAAAAAAAAAAATTCTACATAAGCGATAATAGTCAGGGTTCACGGTTATCTCCTACAAACAAAACTTCTTTTCTCACTCACCATTTTCCAGCGATGTTTAACTTCATATTAACGAGAAATCTAACTTAGAACGCTGGACTCAAAGCCCCAGAATGCAATGCAGCTACAGTTACTCCAGAGACTAGGCTCGGCTGGTTAGAGATGACGAGCGCGATGGCGCTGACGATGGTGTTAGCGTGAAAGATGAAGCTTTGGAGGCTGATCAGTTTGAGCAGAGCGTACAGATGAGCAAGTGAGAGAGCTAGACTAGACTAAGACTAAAGCGCCGCTGCATCGCTGTCTTTAGGCAGAGATGAAGCGACGGCTAAATCCCACTGCACCGTTATTAGCAGGGAGTCGAAAGGCATTGTGGGTAATATAGGAAACCGTTAACCCGAAGTAAAACTAGAATAACAAGGCTGTTTAGTTTCTTTACCAAACTTAATCTTGGAAGCCACTGAAGATCACACGATAATTATAGAGGGTGGATTTTTCCGTATACCTTTAGAGCAGACAGCCGGTAGCTGGTAGCACAAGCTCTTGCCGCGGCCTGTAGGCATCACCACAAAAAGGTCTCTCCCTGACATGCTGAGGTTGATCGCGGCTCGCTGAAGAGGTCGGAACTTGGAGAGTTTGAACACATTCGCCAGTTTCTCCTCAACCTCTTTCGTCCATGAGAAATCTACCGCAGAAAGCACAACTACTGTCATAAACAGTGACAAAGTTAACTGGCAATTTAATTTCAGGTATTTCTTTCACCTGACTCCTCATAGTGCTGCAAGTCTTTTTTGCTGAAGGCAGGTTTGGAAGGCTTTGCAGATCCTGAGGGCCGAGCAGAGTCACCTGAGCCATCGAGAATCTTCAGGAGTTTGTTTTTCCTGGAGGTTAGAGAGGCCTGCTTCTCCAGGAGCTCAGAGATCTGCAGCTCCAGCAGCTCCAGCTCGGCATCGATCGAGTCCAACTCAGCCCGAGCTTCCTCTGCAGCACGGCAATAAAGTTAATCGTCAGCTTTATTCTGATTTTAACATTAGACATTGCCATAAAGAAGCTTTGCAGAAATCTGGATGGAGATTTAGATCCCAGAGATGAAAACAAATGAAACTCCAGAAACCAGATTCAAAAAGGTGTCTAACGTTAGCACACTGTATATCGATAGATTTTATTTCACATTAATGAACTCAGAACAATCTCTGTTTACCATGACAGAGTGCAAGAACACCACATCTTTCAAGCTGGAGAAAGATTTCCGGCTAAAAAAAAAAATAAATAAAAAAATTTTAAAAAAAAGATAACTTTGGGGAAGTGGGCGGGGCTTCGAGGCAGCAGTTAATATAGGAGAGTTCACAACACCTATGCGACTGTCAATCATTTTATATTTATATGCAGAATGGACGGGGTAACGGTGGCGTAGTGGTTAGTTTGGGTGTTTTCCCTGTGCTTTGGGGGTTTCCTCCAGGTTCTTCGGTTTCCTTTCATAGACCAAAGACATGCGCTGTAAGCTGACTGGAATTTCCAAACTGTCAGTAGTGTGTGAATGTGTGTGTCTGTGTCTCTGTGTGTGTGTGAGAATGTGTGTCTCTCTGTGTGTGTGTGTCTGTGAGAATGTGTGTCTCTCTGTGTGTGTGTGAGAGAGAATGTGTCTCTGTGTGTGTGTGTGTGTGTGAGAATGTGTCTCTGTGTGTGTGTGTGTGTCTGTGTCTCTGTGTCTGTCTGTGTCTCTGTGTGTGTGTGTGTGAATGTGTGTGTCTGTGTCTCTGTGTGTGTGTGAGAATGTGTCTCTGTGTGTGTGTGTGTGTGTGTGTGTGTCTGTGTCTCTGTGTGTGTGTGTGTGTGAATGTGTGTGTCTGTGTGTGTGTCTGTGTCTGTGTGTCACTGTCGGTTTTACTGGGGCGTGTGATGGGAAGGAAGACATTTTATATCAACGCTCTTCTATTATTCTTGCTTTTCGCTGCACAATTGCAAAGCGGAGTAACCTGGGATTTGCCTTCGTACACAGCAGCAGCAGCAGCAGCAGCATCCCTGGGAGACTCTAATGATCTTCGTGGTGCTGTGAGGTGGAGGTGTCTGTCACCGTCACGCCTGTAATGAGCTCTGCTTTACAGAGACTCCACTAATGAGGTGTTTACATACCAGACTCCTGGCACGATCGACAGCCCCGCGTCTCCTCTCTCTTCTCTTAAATCATTTCTTTACAACATTAAATTGGCTGTATTTCAAACCTTGTATTGTATTGTATTGTATTGTCAAACCTTTATCGGTGACGCTGGCCATTTCAGCAGGAGGTCTTCAGGACGTCCGAGAGTTAAACATCAGATGAGTCTGAAACAAACAAACAAACAAACAAGATAATAATAATAATAATAATAATAATAATGATAATAAACGAACGGCATTGATGTTAAATGTTTAATATTCTCCGAGTGTGCCATTCTGTCAAAACAATGTACCCATAATGCAACTTGATGAAGATGGAAGAACAGAAAGAAAAAAAGAGAAAAAGGACAGGATGAGAGGAGGGGAAGAGAGAGATAACAGATAGAACAAGGAGAGGAGAGAAATAAAGGTTAAAGAATGATAGAAGGAGAAGTAAAACGATGGCTAAGGATTGAGAGAGAGAGAGAGAGAGAGAGAGAGGAAAACGACAGGACAGGGCGGCGGTATAGATGGAGGAAGACAGACGGAGGGATAGAATGATGATAGACAGAGGTAGTGAGAGATTGGAGAGGGAAAAGAGAGGGATAAAGAGAGGCAGAGAGACAGAAAGGAGGGAAAAGAGCATAAGAAAGGGTTAAATCCTATCTGAAAGTGCCAATAAGATCAAATAAAAGTTCAAAACAGTGTTTTCCTTTTCATTTACAGCTGAACATTTCATTTCATTTCATATAACTGCTCAGTTTCCTACTTTTATATTTAATTATAGCTAAGAACAAGTGATTTCCTGGTTAACTAGCTAGCTAGCTAGCTAAATGAGTGAATGAACAAGTGCCTCTGAGAGCTGGCTAGTTTACTCTTTTTAAACTTTAGCTAAATATTTAAACACTTTACCACCCTGAGGATACAACACAGAGCTCATAACATACATTACACTGCGCGAATGATGCAGTTTCCATAAACCTTCACTTGCAAGAAACTTCATTTTGGCCACTTATCCACTACTAGATGCGCTCGCGCAGGTCCTGACTATGTTAGCATGCTAGCTGGAGATTTATTCAAATCCGAAAGCATTTTAAATTAAGCTGTCACATTAGCGCTATAAAGCCTGCCAGCATTCCACCCTAAATAATTTATCCGTAAGGTTAAAAACTAATGAATAAAAAGTGAATAATAGCGCGTACCCTCTTCAGAAAGTCCACTCTGTCGTGTTTAGTCGTTTTGGTTGCCCCGCGCGACGCTCATTTCCGGTCACACCGGATATGCAGTTTGTTTAATCTTCTCTCTTCCTCACATTGTTTCCGTTTATGGACTGAGCTCTTGTGTTTTGCAGGACATGGCCAGTTGTTTTCTTTATTAAAAAAAAAAAAAAAAAAAACATCTGTATGTCGTACATAAACAATACCCAGACTTTATTTTATGCAAGAAGATGGTTTATAACTTATGGGGTTTTTTTTTTGTTTGTCCTTCTAAAGCATGTGTTAGCAAAATGTTCATCCAAGAACCCCTTTAACTGAAACATAAATTCATAAATCCTATAGACCCCCTCAGTACAGATTTATAGATGTGTATGTTAATATTTTAGCCATATATAGCCATATAGCTTTTTTATTCCTCAACTTCCCACCAACAGAACACATTAAATCCAGGACATTATTATCAAAATAACAACGAGAACCATAGATACAGTCACAGAAATAGATACAGCTTTACAGAAATCCTGAAGTAGATTTGGTTCCTGATGAACAAGCCAGAGGTGACAGTGGTTAGGAAAACTCTGAGACTTGATGAAGACATGATGAAGATATTTTGACTCAAATGTGAACCCGTCCTCTTCTGAGCGACACCAGATAATGGGATTGTAAATCATTAGACAAGCGTAGAAGAGTGAAGACAAACAGTAGCGAGTGTGTCGAGAGATGTTTAGTGTGAGCAGATTGTGAATAAGAGTCCTGGGATGAGCAACAGGACAGTCTTTATGATTACAGCAGCAGCTCTTTGGTATAAATCTACAGTATAAATCTGCAGTATCCAGGTGAGAAGCAAAAGGTGAGACTTGGGTATAAACTGGTTTTGGGAAGTGTCAATTTATTTATTTATTTATTTAAGTTTTTAAGTCTTCAAATGACCAGTCAAAGGGGTGTATCTTTGATAATCGTGCTAATGGTCAGTATTAGCATTTAAAACATCGCAGACCCCTTGGCTCTGCTTCACAGAGCTTTCCCTGGACCCCACTTTGAGAACCACTGCTCTATGAAAACTCAAAAGTGGTGTGAAGGATCCTACAACAGAAATTCTCCCTTTCAGGTAAAGGCTCCTTCAGAATAGTGAGGGGTTTTTTTTGCAAAAAGTCGGATCAATTGATTTGGCTCTGTATTTGTCAAAGCACATCTGTCGCTCCTTTCTGATTTAACGGTAATTTCAAACGGGTTTATAAAATGCAAAGCCAATGGATGTTGTTTTGTTAAATAGAATGTAGAGTAGGATTTATTACGAAGAAGAGCAAGCCACTTTGGAGCCGAAAGAATCGACTCTTCTGAGTCAAAACGATCCGACTCACTGAAAATCATTACGTTAGAGCTGTTAATCATCCAAACAACCTTTGAAGAACGCTTTCTTCTTCTTCGCTAGAAGAGTGCAGATTATGGTGATAGGCTATGAAAGTATCTATCCATCCATCCATCCATTCTCTGTACTGCTTAAACTACACAGGGGCACAGGGAACCTGGAGCTGATCCCAGGGGACTCGGGGGACAAGGCAGGGGACATCCTGGACAGGGTGCCAACCCAACGCAATGCACAATCGTGCACACACACACATACACACACACACACACACACACACACACACACTACAGACAATTTGGAGACGCTAATCAGCCTACAGTGCATGTCTTTGGACTGGGGAAGGAAACCGGAATACCCAGAGGAAACCCCTGAAGCACAGGGAGAACATGCAAACTCCGCGCACACGGAGCGGAGGCAGGAATCGATCCCCCAACCTATGAAAGTATCATCATCTACAAATATAAATTATTTAATTAAGATAAAAGAGGATAAAGAAGCACCATTTCTTTTGGTCAAAATGAAATAAAGAGTGGTGCTTCACGAAAGAAAATAATCAACTGCAGCATGTCAGTTGCACATACAATGAATGTACAAGTAGCCTAAAAAATGTAAACTACGATGTATATTGATTTGGCTAAACTTTTTTTGGGATGATCTATGCTCACATCATAATTCTGGTTGTTTTAGATTAAGGATTACTTACGGACCTTGAACGCCATAGTTATTAATACAGATTAAAAAAAGATTTAGCTATATTCACAAAATCATATATGCACACATTAATGTTATTTTAAATCTCGCATTTATTTAGGTCAGATACACAAACCACTTGCAGCTAATATCGACACTCCTCTCTTCTTACTCCACAGTGTGTCCACCACAAGAGGACGCCTTGGAACTAGAAACCAGCATGTGTGCCGCACCAAAACCGAATCTCTCTCATGAAGCTGCAGAAGCCAATAAGGCACAGATTGAGGTTCTTTTTTTGTTTTTTTTAAGTAGACCCTCCATACTTAAATCACATGCACATCCACCATAGCAATCATAACAACAACTAATGACAATATGATACAATTCCACTCAGAAAACCTGACACACAATGAACCAAAATTTTAAACTGTAATATTCAGAAAACCTTCTTAGCTGGACCCGTCCTTTTAACGCCATTTTCAACTTATGGAAGGATCATGGAGGCTGACAACTATATATGTATTTCATATTCATATTTGAATTATACGCACATCACATTAAATACAATTCTTTTTTTTTTCTGCTGGTGTATTTAACAAATCGACATCTTTCCAGTGGTTTTTCTTTTTTTTTTTTTCACTTTTCTTTGTTTTTTGACTTTGCTAGAGGAAAGATTTGCCTTAAAACAACAACATTATATACTTCAAAAGGATGGGTTATGGCTCTGATTGACTGATGTGAAGAAGAGACCTTTGAGATTTGTAACAAATACTTTCGAAAGTCTAAAGGGAAAAGCCATCATGAGATAAAATGTAAGTGGAGATAGATAGGATAAAGTGGACAAAATAAAAGTTGCTTGAGAACACCTGTCTTCTTTGTAAACCCTTACAGATCAGCCAGTCCTCTAGTTTACCACATTGGAATAAACCACTAACAAGAACACATATATTTAAAAAAAAAAAAAAAAAAAAAAATAGTAAAAAAAAAAAAAAAATAGAGAACTCATGTCTGGCGCGGCAGCTTTAACAGGCTACTGGACGTCTGCTTTCTGACCCCTTGCTGCATCCTTAGGGTCATCTTAGCGCTCTGTAGTCATCCAACATCATTTAGAGTTTAATAAGCCTGCTTACTGTGCTTCACACTGTACAAGTGCAGTGTCATTAGCAGACAATTGCTGGTCTATGGCCAGACAGTAGCTGGATGTGCGAAAGCACTGATTGTCCAACACAGAAGATCTGTTCTAACACGCGTGCACAGCTTCAGCAGATGTGCCGTGTGACATTTAGGGATTGCTTTTGAGAAACATCCAATTTTTAACAGCTAAAATTGCTATAGAGAATGAAAAGCTCTTGTCTTTGTCCTGCTTGTAATGAGTTTTTTCACTGATCTCACAGTTCCGATTTAGGGGTTAGCTTATTCACTTCATATCAGGATGCATTAGGGGTGGTGTTGTGTCTTGTTCTCGTATGTAATTGCACACTGACACATTTCCGTTGCTTTTTGTTAAAAAAAAAAAAATGATTGATGGGTTTAAATGCAAAATGTCTGTTTAAATTCAGTGATATTTATAATTTGTGGCTTATAATATTAAACCACATGAATCCAAAACCAAATTCAGTGGTCCATGGCTGCTCAGTTATCTCTAGTTCTTGCATCATTAGTTCACATATAGAAGAGCTGGACAATTACATATGTGAAATTTGCATCTGCAGTCGATATCTTCAGAGACCCCAGTCCATCACAGGGCACCATGCACACACACACACACACACACACACACACACACACATAAACACACTCAATCCACAACTTGCTATTAAGGAGATGCCATCTAATAGTTGATTTTTTTTTAACTTGACAACCTTAAGGATCGTTTTGTTTAAAAAAAAAAAATCATTTTGCTCTCTCTCTCTAAAAGGGTGCCAATAATTCTGGAGTTGACTTTAAGTGTCAGTGTATTCTTATAAAGAATAAAACACAACGGGGGTGTGCTTTTATAGGAGAACAATCAAGAGTGTTTTGCTCCTCTTTCGCCAAAGCAATTCGCCAACATTGCCTATTTCCTCTTTATTAAAGAACGATGCGATTTTTTTTTTATCTGTTTATAGTTACATTTAATGTTGTGTAACTGAAAAATTGAGGAGAAACCACAAAGGTGCATTCTCAACACACAGCTGGATATCACTTATAAAACAGATAAACAGACTGCAATTCATTAAAAAAAAAATAAATAAAAATCCTAATGATGCTTCCAAATTATCTATATACAGAGGCTTGCATAAGTGTTCACCCCCCTTGAACTTTTCCATATTTTGTAGTTTTACAACCTGGAACTGAAATGTACTTAACTAGGGTTTTATGTCATGAATCTACACAAAACAGCCCATAATACTGAACTGAGGGAAACAATTATAAACTAATAAAAAACATAAAAGTTTGTGATTGCATAAGTATTCACCCCCCGTTGCTGTGAAAGCTCTAAACTAGTTCTTTAAGAAAGAGGCGTGGTTACAGAGTAAAATGTTTAGCTTAATGAAGAATTACATCATTAGCCCATTTTGTCTTAGATGACATTATTACTCTATTTTGCCCCCCTAGTGGAATAACAGAGACTAACTTGTAATTCAATTTACCTTTCGATTCAATCACAAACCACAAGACGATTTTAGTTTATCAGAGTGTATGTCTGACACCCCTAGCTTAACCATTACTGATCATTTCATGGCTATAAAGAAGACAATTTGAGGCTTTGCACTGACACTTTACAGTACCACTTGTGACCAGTGTTGCACAGACTCTGAACAGATGACACACATAAGCTTTGAACATGAAGCACGGAAAATAAACGCGTGCTTTCTCGCCCATGTTGTAGTTCCCTAATCAGACCAGGGAGAGTAGGTAAATAAATCTATAAACGTTTGTGAAAACTTTCCCTTTTCTGGGGTAATGTCTTTAGCTCTGAAGTTAGTCTCTGGTCTGATGAGCTTCCTTTAGCTAAATTATTCGCTTAAATGTATGTGGTTTAATAACAGAAGATCTGCTACACAAACTGAGATGGTTCTTGGGTATTTTTTGGGGGTTTTCCCCTTTCATCTGTTTGGTAACAGTATTTCTTTTCCCCATGTACACATTTCTGTCTGCAAAAAAACTTTCTTGGGTCCACATCCCTTATGTAGACTAAAAACTGGTGCTTTAACCAGTAACATCACTCTTCAGGGCCAGTTTGACTGCAAAGGTCAGCTTTTTTTTTTTGGCCCTGTAAGTATGAATGAATGAATGAATGAATTTTCAGGGAAATAAAGTGATAGCATGCATTCTGACTGGAGCAAGCATTGCACTGGTTGCATTGAAGCAGTGCATTATTTAAAGGTGTGTGTATATTGAGAACAGGTGTGTGTAATCAGAAGCTCAGTCAAGCTGCTCACGTGTTTGTCAGCTAACATGAAGGTTTGCTGGGAATCATGGGAATTGTAGTTTCTTGACTTTATCACACTAACATACACAATAATGGTGTAGATACATTGTTAGTGGGGGAAAAAATAACTGACACAATGCTATATTAGTTAAAGGTTCACATTTATTTATGGATAAATGTTTGCTAACATTTATCTTTACAAATTTTGTCCATGAGAAATTTCTAATGTTGTTGTTGTTGTTGTTATTTCTTTTGTTTTCTACTGCAGCATCTGTGATAATGTGCAAATTAAGAATTTCATTGTACAAGGAAGCCCGTGCGGATGACGACACTGCAAGAAAATGACATCTTAGGAAGTAAAAATATCTTGAATAGGTTAATATGGCAATATTTCTTATTATGAGATTATTAAAACAGCCTGATTTTAAAAGCTTTTACTCATTTCATGCGTCTATTGTCAGATAATTTTTGCCTCTTTCTAGAAATAAATGCTTAAAATTAGAAAAATTATCTGCTTGAAATGAGTAAAAATGTCTTGAAATAGGTTTAATAATCGTATATTTGGTTTATTGCAAACTTATAACAGAAAGTACTAGCCATATTTGACAATTTGTTTTTCATTTGCTAAGAGATCATCTTTGCGGTGAATAAAGTTCTTGAATCATTCGCTTTTATGAATGTGATATAAATATTAGAAACATTTTGTGCACCCTTTGCCTTTATATCTGCAGAGTTACAACAACAGCAGCAATAACAACTCTCTTTATTCATCCTCTGACCAGCTACGGTACGAATTGAAAAAAAAAAAAAAAGACCCCGTCATACGATACAGATGGTTGTCTTGCTGCAGGATGAACATAAATTTCGTTTGTAACTTCTCAAACACCACAGGGAATGCAAACTTTTGCTATATAGCAAATTAATTACAATCAACTTACAGCTCAAACCTAATGTACACACCTGTGGATTTATATTTTTTACACTGATTTCAGTAGCATGAATGAGATTTAGAAGTAAGAATGAGATTTAATCGTAAGAATGATATTTAGTAGTAAGAATGAGTTTTAGTAGAAAGAATGCGTTTTAGTAGTAAGAATGAGATTTAATTTAATTCAGAGACTTTTATGTTACATTTATACTTATTGCTGCTACAACACACAATAGTTTACAGTTTACAGCCCATGTTCTGTGTATTTATTGTCCTGCACTCGTCTGACACAGTTGTGTATTTGCACTGTATGTAGTCTTGCGTACTGTTCTGTGTTGCACCATGGTCCTGGAGAAACGACGTTTCGTTCCAATGTATACAAGCTCTGTAGAGGAATGACAATAAGACCTCACTTGACTTGACCTGACCTGACTGATAGGAAGAATGAGAGTTAATAGTAAGAATGAGAGTTAATAGTAAGAACGGGCTTTAGTAGTAAAAATGAGATTTATTGCAAATAATTACCTTCCTAATTCTTTGCTTTAGTTAAAAGTTGTCAGTTATCATAGTTAAAAATGATAACTTGGCCTAAAATTAAAGTGATGTCTTTTTTCATTATTTAATGCAACATATAAAATTCATGCTGTATATTTAGACATTTTGTGTAAATGCATACAATATAGAATATAGAATTAAATATGTTTTTGCACGAAAAACATCTTATCTGGACCTCTGTGTGTGTGTGTGTGTGTGTGTGTGTGGGCATGTTTTTATATCTTGTTGAAGACCAAATGTCCCCACAAGGATAGGGATATTTGACAGGTTTGATCTCTTGACTAGTTCTCACAAGTTTTACAGAAAATCAAAACAAAACAAAATGCAGCTTTATTTTTCTAACTAAACAATTGAAAAAGTTTCCTTTTGGTTATTGAGGCTAAGGATGAGGATAGCTTTAGGTGTGGCAAAGCATTCTTTAGAGCAACTGCATTAATAAATAAGTCATGGATAGTACGGCAAATGTGTGTGTGTGTGTGTGTGTATTTGTTGTGTACATTTGCATTCATGTGATTGATTGATGAGGAACCAGTCTCCTGCACATGCTCCCCATGAGCACAATCTCACAGCTCCGGGTCTGCAGTCCACAGGGGTGCCGAGGAATCCGCTCAGTCCCTTCCATCGCCATTGTGCGCTCCCTTTTTCCTCAACAGAAAAGACAGAGCAAGAGAGCATGACAGAAACAGAAGAGAGAGGACAGAGAGGGAGGGGGTAGGTGCTGAAAGAGAGAATGAAACTTTTTTTTTGGAAGGCTTTCAGTAAGACGCACTTCTGAATGAGAGAGAGAGAGAGAGAGAGAGAGAGAAAGAGAGAGAGAGAGAGGCTTGAGTGGGCCAGCCACATGCGCAGTTCTCACTCGGGATAATGGAGCTCTTTCTCACAGCACTTAACCCCACAAACCGCACGCTGGGAGCCCACAGCCACGCGAGCCGGCCCGCACAACAGCCACGTTCAGACACGCTCGTCCCCTGCTTAATCAAATTTTACAGCCGGCACAGAAAAGCCTCCTTCCACCCCCCTGCCCGCTGCACGTGGCCCTGACAGCCCCCTCTCCCAGGATCTCACCAGCCCAATGAGCGGCCTCTGAACAAAATAACCAAACAACTCTGAAATTCTTCTACACTAGCTAATTTAGACAAAGTTATACTTGTTACGTCAGTGGTTTTAATCTGAATCACTGCTAGCAAAAGATGCTGTGAATGATCTCACAAAGCTTCAACATACAGAAGATTTTCACAGTAACATAGTTCATACTTTTTATAATACCAATAATATGTATCATATCAATATATAGTACCTGAAATGAAAGGCCAAGACAAACATAGCACATTTCGTAAGGAATAAAACACTCTGTGTCATGCCGTTACAGGAAAATAATCAGTGACGGGGTGTTGCGATGAAGCGGAGTCGCGGTTACCAATCTGAAGTTGATTATTTTCCTATAACAGCACACCCTGAAGTGGTTTATTCCTCTTTCACCACAGCAGTTTGCCAACGAGTACAGCTTTTACTTTATTAATGAAGGGCACATTGTATTTTTTTAACCGTTAATAGTTACACTTGATGTTGCAGAACATCCGTGAGACGCGTCACTCCTTACCGTTAGCTATCATTTCCTCACCAGCCTCTCTTTTTCCTTTCTTTACGTTAATAAGAGAACGAGCAAAACCGCAAAGCGTAACGTCCTCTGTCTCATATCAGACAACTCACTGACTGTTACAAAGCTCTGACACTGGAGACTCCTTCCATAAATGTTAAATATACAGGTCCTCGTGAATGAGCTGTTACTATAAACATGGTAACATATTAGAACAAGCACATTAATATAAACCTGATTTGTGATTTGCAGCTGCGCTACTGTCGGAGCTGCTGTCATAGAAAATTAATCAACAGGTTCTGACCAATCAGAATTGAGAATCCAACAACACTGTGTTAAAATACAGATTAGCCCGCTACTAGCTAGCTTTCTAGTGTTAGCTAATGGGATCTATCTAAGGTCTAAGGTTTATTCTGATGAAACACCATTGTTGGTTATTCTGGCACAACCGCAATCCCATCTGAAAAGGGTGTTTGGGTTAAAGTTAGTCATGACGGTGGTCATTAGCTGGACCTGGTTATGCTGTGTTCACATATTAGCAGTAGGCTGTGGACCGAAAACTGTAAATTCAGCGTTCTTCCATAAAAAGGTGATGGAAAGTTTTGGCTCTATTGGAGTTGTAGCACC
Organism: Pangasius sanitwongsei; assembly: GCA_037576675.1. NCBI lineage: Eukaryota > Metazoa > Chordata > Actinopteri > Siluriformes > Pangasiidae > Pangasius > Pangasius sanitwongsei. Next base: position 3,223,899 of record CM075020.1, on the reverse strand, counting down.
ATTGACTTAAGTGCCAATCAAAAGTTGTTGTTTTTTTTTTTTTTTAATTTCCGCCATGCCGTAGCAGGGGGACAAACCAAATGTTTTTATAACCTTTCATTTTATTTTAGAGCACTGAACAGTTCTTAAACCTAGTTACTACTTAAATCACATCCTGTGAGCACTTAATATCATTTTAACATCCACATGAAATGTATGGAGAGCCATGATTTCTATTGATTCTGTATGTCAGTGTATCTTCTTTTGAAACAGGAAGTCAGAGGACAGAGTGTTGAAGTGCTTGATTGATTCACACAACAGCCAATCGGATTTGAGATATGCCATGCCACACCCCCGAAGGACGAGATGTAGCGCCAGTGGCGTTGATGGTGACGAAGAGCTTCAGGATTGTCAACAGGAGACATTTGACGCATCTGAGTGGTAGATGAAATGATATTACTGACTCTTGCTGATGGAGGTGGCGTATAAAGAAGTCCCTCCGAGGTAGCGACATTATGGCAACTCACCCAAACTCTGCCCTAGACACCCTAGAGAGATTTTTTATTGGAAGAACACTAGACTAGGACAGGATGAATCATCCAAAAAGATTGTCATTTTTTTTCCCAGTGATGAATTTTGAACTCAAACTATGCACTATAAAAATCACAATGAGAATATGACTGAATTATAGGGGAAAAAAAAAAGTTTTCTAGATATAGTATCATATTGGTCTGAAACACCAATTTTGATTTCAGGGCCACTTTAATGCATGAACACACATTTCAGTCATCTGTCTCTCTTCTTCTTATTTACTTTACAGTAAATAAAATATCATTATAGTGTTGTTTACATGGCATGGACCATCTTGTTCTGCAGCTCACCTCATTACTCATCAATCATATCGCATTACCACATGTCCTGACGTTTTTTTGTTTTTTTTTTACCCCCTGTCTATTAAAACCCACACAGCAGGACCTCAGGGTGATGTCTCCAGCCCAGAGGACGAGGGTCAGTGAGTGTGAGTGTGACTTGGCAGCCAGACGTGGACATGTGAGCCCTCGTGTCCAAAAACAATGGAGTGTTTTTTTTTCTCAGGATGCTGCAGCCACTTTCGCCTATCACTCACACACTCCTCACAGTCCTCACACTACTCCTAACAGTCTCCAGGTGAGCGTTCGAGTGAGACTTCTCACTTCATCTGCAGGGTGAAACTCTAATCAGCCTACATCATCATCATCATCATCCCAATCCTGCTAGGCTCCTCCCACCACCTCTAATCTGTCAATTCAGTAAAAATATTCCTCTATATAACACTTTTAACAACAGACATCATCACAAAGCAGGCTTACAGGAATCCGGACGTAGATTTAGACGCCTGATGAACAAGCCTTGGCGAAAAACTCCCTGAGATGACACAAGGAACCTTTAGAGGAACCAGATTCATAAGGGAACCCGTCGTCTTCACTTGCACCTCTAATAAGATTTTTAAAAAAAATAATAATAATAAGGTGTAACCATGACCTCACACAATCGTTCACAATTTCTACCTTAAAATTATTCTCCGAATTATTTACAAAATATTCTCCGAATTATTTTAACAATTATCAGAATTTTTCTGGGTTTTTTTTTTTCTAGAAGTTGTCAAACTTATTGATGCCACTAAATAACATTCTTAAATAAATGTGAAAAATTTGTAATCCTTGAGTTTTTTAGTTTTACGCAGTTCTTTTTATATTTGAAAAAAATAACATTCCATTTTTACAATAATGCTATATACTATACAACATCCTGTATTTTTAAGATAAATGTGTCACTGATTAAATGTTATTCAATTGTTATTTTCATTTTTGGCTTATGTTTTATTAAAAAAAAAAAAAAGTGGCAATAAGTACAGATTTAATTGTAGACATGGAAAGAATAAAGCACAACATGGCATGCTGTTATGGGAAATGAATCAACGATGGAGTTACTGTTACACTGAAGTTGATTATTTTCTGGTAACAGTAGTGTTTAATTTCTTTTACTTTTTATCTGTTTATAGTTACATTTATTGCCGTGAAACAGCCATAAAACAAGCTCCTGTTCTCACTTACGTTATAGCAGCTATAAATAGTCATTTTCTCACCATCTTCTTTTTTTTTTTTTTTTTTTTTTTTTGCATCTTGTCATGTTACCAAGGAGGCACAAAGCATAAACTGCTCTGTCCTGAAGATTTTCAGAAAACTTAAAGTCATACCTTTACCTCTGACTTTTACAAAGTGCTCACACTGGCGACTCCTTCCATGAATGTTGAATAAGCGTGTTCCTTACTTTAAAAAAAGTCACCATACCAACGACACACTTACACGCATTTTTTTTTAAAATCCGTTTATGTGGAGCATCCAAACGATAACTTATCAGAATGAGTGCATTAATATGAACCTGTGAACAGCAGCTGACCAATCAGAATTGAGAATTAAAAATGTACTGAACGACAAACTGAAAGTTAAAATAAACTCACAATCAATCAAAATGGACAGAAAATCTTAAGATCTGGCATACACATACGCACTCGCTGCAACTCTACTTAAGTTAAAAACCCACGTAGTCATACATTATTTTACTAAAAATGATTTAGCAATGATTAGAAAATAAAATTCCAATAATATTGTGCATCTTTTGTATCTTCAGTCGGGGTTTGTGGATGGGGATGATGTATTCATCAGCTCTATTGTGGCCTCTTGTACACAGAGCCTTTCATGAGCTCTCTCAGTATTTACTCTGTGATCTGAGCCTGAAAGACAAACAGCACACACACACACACACACACACACACACACACAGAGTATTTATTACAGGTCTGTGAGGAACCAACCACTTCCGGTGACACAAGGATATAAAACTCGCTTATTCATCCCAGTACTTGTCTACACATATACATCATCAACAAAGTCGATGTGCAAACAGAAGTGTGCATGTGCATGTGTGTGTGTGTGTGTGTGTGTGTGTGTGTATGTGTGTGTATCAATCAACAAGTGTCAATTATGCAGCATGACCTATTGATATGTTTAAATACAAGACATAGAGTAAAGATGAATAAAAAAAACAAACTCTAGATTATGTTCAGGCAATGCATGCCAGTTTGTGTGTGTGTGTGTGTGTGTGTGTGTGTGTGTGTGTGTGCATCGTCCATGATCCACCAGAGGGAGACAGTTTTCCAGTCACTAAGAAGCCTAAGAACGCTGTTCCTCCCTAGCCAACCTTCTCCCATTCCCTATCCCCTATTCCCTGTTCCTTATCCCGTATCCCCTCCCCTTCCCCTCGGACGCCTAACCTCTCCTTAATCCCGCTCCCTCGGTTTCCGTGGCGACGGCTCAGACGAGCAGGTGACGCATTGACAGGGAGCAGATGGTTCCCCGTGGAGGTAAGAATGGCCCGAACAATGAGTTCATACTCAGCCTCGCTTTTTTTTGGAGCTCTGCACTTTCTCTGAGACTTTTAACAACATCAGTACACACACACACACACACACACAGTCTATTTGTACTACACACTGAAACATGTATACACACACACACACACCCATACAAACACATGTATACACATTCTATTTGTACTACACACACACACAACACACAATAATTATGTTACATTTTCTGGTCAAACAACTAAACCAGACATTTAAAAAAAAAAACAACACACACACACACACAGATGATACCACAACCACCCTCCCTCTCTCTCTCTCTCTCTCTCTCTCTCTCACTTTTTTTTTTCCCCACTCGGATTCAGACAACATCCCTGACGAAACATTCACATACATTTCACATGTGAAGGGATTTGTTTTCATGTGATTCCATAGGGAAAAAATGTGAACTATGTCATGCCCTGAGACACTAAAAACTAAGTGAATGTGGTTAAAAAAAAGGTTAAGTGAAAATATAACACGAAAATAATCATATAGAGAAGAAATGAAAGTAAATGAAGAAATGAATCATTGGTAAAAAAAACAAAAAAACAAATTGCATGTAAAAATTAATGAATCATACAAAAAAAAATCACATGTAAAAGTAAATGAATGAATAAATCATGTAAAGAAAAATCACAGCAGAAGGAAAATGAATTGTGGCAAAATTACATGTGAAAGTAAATCATGAAAAAATGATAAAATAATACAAATAATAACACGATAAAGAAATCATGTAATAAAAAAATCACATTTTCAAATGAAGTACTCATGTTGGTGGAAAATCACATAAAAATAAATTAATCTTGTGTAAAAAAAAAATCATATGTGAAAGTAATCATATAAAGAATTATGTAAAATTTCTTTGGGGAAAATAAATGAATCCTGTAAAAAATCACATCTTGTTTAAAATCTTGTGTAAAAGTGCATGAAAGTTAATGAATAAATGAATCGTTGGAGAAAAAAAATCAAAAGTTGAACCTATTCATGTACAGAATCACATGAAGAAAAAGATAAAAAATCACGTGAAAATAATCTTGTGTAAAAAAAAAATCACACGTGAATGTAAATGAATCATATAAAGAATTATGTAAATGTTTTATGTGAAAATAAATGAATCCTGTAAAAAAAAAAAAATCACATCTGGAAGTAAGTTAATTTTATTTAAAATCTTGTGTAAAAATGCATGAAAATAAATAAATAAATGAATCTCGGGGGAAAAAAATACAATGTCTGAAAATCACATGTGAAAGTAAATTAGCATTGTAAAAAAATCACATGTTAAAATAATCATTAAAACAGTTTTAAAAAATCGTGTGAACTCAAGTAAACACGTGACATCATGTGAATAATATTTTAGAAATAAAACCGCAGACCCTACTTGTGGAACGTTAACACGTGCAAATCAATGAATCATGAGTGAAAATATCACACGTGAAAAAGAAACACGCGTACAAATCTGAAATAAATGAATCATTAAAACAATCACGTGAAAATATTTGAATACATGGATCAGGTGTAAAGATCAGATGTGAAACTAAACGAGTCGTGTTCAAAAAACACGTGAAGAAAAATACAAACGAATCATTTCTTTAAAAAAAAAAAAAATCACATGCAGTGATGACTGAATAAATGACTGGATCATGTGTAAAAATCACATGTAAGAATAAACGAGTAAATGAACCACGTGTTAAAAAAATCACGTGAAAATAAATAATTCCACGTCAGAGTAAATGCGTATGTGAATCATGTGTGAAAATCACACGTGAAAATAAGAGAAAGGTGTGTAAAAAAATCACATGGGGAAAAAATATGTGTAAAAAAAAAAATCACATGTGGAGAAATGAAAACACTAAAAATTAAAAAAAAAAAAAAGTGTGAACGATCAAAATCGTGTGATTCAGATTTTCTGTAGAAATCTGAACATTTTTACAGAAACAGATTCCGTGGATTTTATCCTTACTTTAGATGGACAGAAGAAAAGAAAGAAGAGGAAGAGGCTGTAAAGGAAATGTGCGCATGCTGAAAAATAGTGTTTGAACAACTACTTCAGTGTTTGTGCATCTTCTCCTGTCTTTCGTTCTTTTTTTTCTTTTTTTTCCCGCTGTCCTGTGTTGTCTGCAGGTGTTCCTGTATTCTCTGCTCCTACAACTCACTCATGTAAAACGTTTCATCACTTACTGATGATGATGATGAGTCCACGCCCTCTCTCTCTCTCTCTCTCTTTACCCCCCCCCCCCCCCCTTCTCTTCTCTCTCTTTCTCTAAAGTCTGTAATAATCCACTGAACAATACGGGCCTCCACTGCAGCCATTCCCCTCGGGGCCGATTGGCTTGTGTGTACGTGTGTGTGTACGTGTGTGTGTACGTGTGTGTGTGTGTGTGTGATTATGGAGATCAGCTAATACATGTAGAACACAGCGTCCAGGCTTCTTTTTTTTTTTTTTTTTGCACGCTGTGTAGAAAGTGTGCAGCACAATAGACTAACTCTCTCCCTCTTTTTTTTTCTCTCTCTCTCTGTCTTTCTCCGTTTCTAATGGTTTCAAAGCCACACTTTGGCCCAACACACCTGGAGTTCGCAAATTGAAGGATGAGCGTCCCCTCTCAATCCTCCACACACACACACACACACACACACACACACACACACACACACAGCTCCACACTGGCTCTACCTATACAGTGTAAGGGCACAGTGGGGGGTTCGGAGAGGGGTGGGCTGCATTGAGCCCCGAGGCTGTGGCATAAAGCTTCTCAGCCAGGAGCTATTGAAGAGCCCAGCCTCCATAATGGAGTCACTAATAGGTGCCTATTCAGCCAGGAAAGTGTTTTCTGAAAAAAAGAGAAAGAAAGGAAAGTTTTTTAGGGGAAGCGACAATCACTATGCACGCTGCTGCCTTGTGGATGTAAAATTTATGCAGGCCTTCCTCCTTTTAAAAGCACCCCCTCTATCCATCCTCTTCTCCCCTCCCTTCTCTTCCCCTCCTTCCTCTCTCTCTCTCGCTTTCACTCTCTCTCTCTCTCTCTCTCTCTCTCTCTCTCTTCTTTTTGGACATTTAAGAGAATAAGAAAAAAAAATAAAAAGAAGAGAATAACAAATCATCAGAGCAAAAGGGCTTTACATAGAGTTTGGAGTTTCCTTTTTTCTCTTGTTCACTTGTAGATGTGATGAATAGGCTGTCCAAAGTGAGCTCAGGCCTCAGGCGAGATATTGTTCATGTGTTCGCCATTCTTACTCTCTATCACAAGCTGGAAACATGGTTTAACCCTTCCTTTCACATCGCTCTTCCACAGTTGGCGGCAAAAGTTTGCATCCCTATGCTTTTTTTTTTACGGGCGGAAAAAAAAAAAAGTCCCAGCAGAGTCGATAGCTGATCTTCTGAGACATTTTGTGTTGTTATTGGTTTGCCTGGCTTTTTTGGCTATTTTACTGATTTATTTTTGTATAAATTTCTCATGATACTTAATTCTTGTACCAAGTTTCTTTACATTTGCTTTATTAAAGTGTCTAATAGCTTAAAACAATCAACACACGCTCGATTTGCTTATGTTTAAAACTATATCAGAAACTTCCACTGTTTAGAGAAGTACAAAGAAACATATCCAAGATTGAAAACTATTAGTCAGAAATGGAAGAAACAGAAATACAAAGAAAAGACCAAAGAGCATGCAAAAATAATTGAAAAAGTTGGGGACAAATGTGGGACAACAGTTCTTTATGTTCACTTTTTGAGAATTTTGTGTGTAAAAAAAAAAACAAAAAGTCACATTGCAAGTTTTGCAACAAGGGCGCACAAACTTTTGGACTCATGTAAATCATATAAATTGTATATAAAACCATATACATCATGCGAATGATGTAGAAAATGAGTAGAAATAGTACTGTCCCCAAACACTTAAGTGTAATATTTAATTATATATACAAAATACAGATACTAATTAATAACAATATTATCTTTTATGGTAAAATATACAGCTATGAGATTCATAAAAGCATGAAACAAACAGCAGGAGACCTACAACATGGAACAAAAGTCCATATTTATCTTACCTTGAGAAATATAATTTAGATTTTCCGTATTAATATCTTAACCCTCATGTTTAGGCCATTCTGTGTGTAAAACATTCAAAGTTTTGAAACAATGGTGCGCAAACTTTTGAACTCAGTTCTATATAACCATATAAATCATGCAATGTCTTAGAAAATGAGTAGAAATCATACTCTTAACAAATATGTAACTATATTTGATAAATATAAATACTTATATTGTTTATATAATTTTATTTTTGTATTATTATTTTTTGCAGCTGAATATTACTCATACATAAAATAAAAATTCAAAACAAAACAGCAGGAGAGATTAAAAAAAAAAAAGTGTAATAAATTTCCACGTTTATCCTACATTCAGAAATACAATCTGGATTTACATTTTTAGCATTTTGTGCAAAAACCAAACTCATTAATTCTTGTTGGTTTCATTGTTTTGAAATCGGGGTGTGCAAACTTTTGGACTCAAGTGTCTTGGACTCAAACCATATAAATTTTCTCTGAAAATTAGTAGAAAGCATGCTTTCAGTGAATAATTAAGTGCAATATATACAGTCTGTAGGTCTAAGCTTCTAAGTGAAATCTATATGAAATATAGCAACACAGAAATTTCACGTCTGGGGTCATGTGATTGATACGTGATAACACGTGGAAAACGTGAAGGTGCATTTGACCATGTTACAGCTCTGGAATTACACACATGACCTCAACTAACAAATAACAAACACGAGTAACATGACACGTCAAAATATGGACATGCACTAAACGTGAAAAATGTGTGAAATATAACGTGAAGCGTCTAAAAACGTGTACAGATTTCAAATAAGAATCATGGGATTATTCCCATCTGAAGGTCATGTGACTTTTCGGCACTTACAACAGGCAAGAAAATGTGTCTTACAACTGGTATGGAGCATGATTAGGAAAGATTTTGTAAATAAACATACATTATATATATATATACAGTGCCTGTAAAAAGTATTCACCCCCTTGGATGTTTTACCCTTTTATTGATTTTATATATCAGTTATGGTCAGTATAATTTGGCTTTTCTGACAAAAAAACAAAAGACAGAAAAACCTCTTTAATGTCAAAGTGAAAACAGGTTTCCACAAAGTAATGTCAATTATAATTATAAAAATATGTAATGTGAAATAAGTGACTGCATAAATATTCAGCCCCCTTCAAGTCAGTATTTAGTAGATGCACCTTTGGCAGCACTGAGTCTGTGCGGATAGGTCTCAATCAGGCTTGCACATGTGGACACTGCAATTTTACTCCATTCTTCTTTGCAAAACTGCTCAAGCTCGGTCAGGTTGCGCGGGGATCAGGCGTGAACAGCACAAGTCCAGCCACAAATCCTCTATTGGATTGAGGTCTGGACTTTGAGTCGGCCACTCCAGAACATTCACCTCGTTGTCTTTAAACCATTTCTGTGTAGCTTTCGCTGTATGCTTCGGGTCATTGTCTTGCTGGAAAATAAATCTTCTCCCAAGCCATAGTTCTCTTGCAGACTGAATAAGATTATCCTCCAGGATTTCCCTATATTTTGCCGCATTCATTTTACCCTCTGCCTTTACAAGCCTTCCAGGGCCGGCTGCCGACGAGCATCCCCACAGCATGATGCTGCCACCACCGTGCTTCACAGTGGGGATTGTGTGTTTGTGGTGATGTGCAGTGTTTTTTCTGTCCGCCAAACATAGCATCTTATCTGATGGCCAAAAAGCACCATTTTGCTTTCATCAGACCAAAGAACTTTCTTCCACTTGACCATGGAGTCTCCCACATGCCTTTTGGTGAACTCTAGTCGAGATTTCATTTTATGAGTTTTCTTCAACAGTGGCTTTCTCTTTGCCACTCTCCCATAAAGCTTTGACTGGTGAAGAACCCGGGCAACAGTTGTTGTATGCACGGTCTCATCTCCCATCTCAGCTGCTGAAGCTTGTAACTCCTTCAGAGTAGTCATAGGTGTCTTGGTGGCCTCTGTCACTAGTCTCCTTCTTGATCTAGGCAGATTTAGACATGTGCCATATTCTTTCCGTTTCTTGATGATGGATTTAACTGAACTCTGGGGGATGTTCAGTGCCTTGGAAATTTTTTTGTATCCATCCCCTGACTTATACTTTTCAATAACCTTTTCTCTGAGTTGCTCGGAGTGTTCTTTTGTCTTCATGGTGCAATAGTAGCCATACTACTGATTAACCAGCGACTGGACCTTCCAGACACAGGTGTCTTTATACTACAATCACTTGAGACACATTCACTGCACTCAGGTGATCCCCGTTTCACTAATTGTGAGACTACTAGCACCACTTGGCTGGACCGCTGTTGAATTAGGTCAGTCATTTTAAAGGGGCTGAATATTTATGCAGTCACTTATTTCACATTACATATTTTTATTGTAATTGACATTACTTTGTAGAAACCTGTTTTCACTTTGACATTAAAGAGGTTTTTTTTGTAATTTTATTTTTGTCAAAAAAAATCCAAATTATATTGACCATGATTGATTTATAAAATCAATAAAAGGGTAAAACATCCAAGGGGGTGAATACTTTTTATAGGCACTGTATATATATTGTATGTGTATACACACACACACACACACACACACTGTTATGGGTTTTGTAATAGGTCACTTTGGTCCTTGCTTTAAGGCATGACCTCTGCCCTGGGTCGCCGCCTGGTTGCATGTCTTCTGAACATCTCTGAGGCTCGGGAAAGAGATGTGGTGGAGAAGGTGGCACAGGCAGCCATCACGCACCAGCATGGTGAGCTTTAATACTGTAGCTCCCAGTCCTGCTCCACTACACAGGGGTGGTTTTCCTTCTAGATCACTTGTAAGAAATAAGGCATGTGGGGTGTGCAGTTATATGAAAATAATCAACGACAGGGTGGTGTGATGAGGCTCAACGCAAAGCAGAGCTACTGTTGCCACCCGAAGATGTTTTTTTCCCCCAATAACAGCACCAAAGTGTTTTATTCCTCTTATACCACTGCAGTTTGCAGGCAATTACAATTTTTAATTAATGAATAATTAATGTCTTTATACTTCAAACTGTTTATAGTTAAATCTAATGTTGCGTGTAATGGAACGTGTGCGAGACAAGTTCCTGTCATCGCTTATGTTATAACGTGGCCCATCACCAGCCTCTTTTTTCCTCTCTTTTGAGGTTAATACGACCGAAACAATCAGCAGAACACAAGCCCTCTGTCCTGAAGACATTACAAAGACACTGACACTGGCGACTCCTTCCAAAAAATGTGAAATGCACATCACCATATCAACTACACAGTTTTAAGTCTATAGAAATGATAACATATTAGGACAAGTGCATTAATATAAAACTGTGATCTGCTTTGCAGCCGGAACTACTGCAGAGCTGCTGTTACAGAAAATTAATCAACACCTTCTAACCAATCAGAATCAAGATTTTGTGGTATAAGTCCTAGTAAGACACATGTACTGTGCGGTAAAACACTTCGGTATCAACTTCTTCAACTTTGAGGTGTTTACAGCGCTCTGCTTCGTGCCTCGTGCATCACACCACATCTGTCCTTGATTATTTTCCTATAACAGCATGCCCCAAATGTTTTATTCCTTACATACGATTATATTTCTCCTTTCTACACCGAATCTCTGTGAGTGATATTAGGAGGAAGACGAAAAGGCGCAACTGTCCTCAACATCTTCAGTGATCATGACTACAACCGTTCCGTTCTTACCGTTGTGGCTGGCATTGAGCTAATCGGTACAGTCCTCTTCTTGTCTTATTTAATTACTTAACGTCTGTTCTATGGGTGATTTAAAGGCTACCTCCTTTGGACACTAACCTATTTCAAGGCATTGTGGGATTCTACACTATACTTTTGGATGGCTGTCATGCTGTGTGTGCTACAGGGGAGGTGGTTCTCTCGGCGTCAGAGCGGGCCTTCTCGCTGATCGACATGACGAAGCATGAAGGAATTCACCCTTGCATGGGAGCTGTGGATCTCGTGCCCTTCTACCCTCTGGGAGAGGAGGTGAGCTTGGAGGATTGTGGAAAGGAGGCTCAAGGTATAGTAAGGTATACTGCTTGTAGATATTTGCCCTGAAGTAACTGAGGAATTATGCGAAAAGCATGTGCAACCTCGTGCCATCTTCCCTGCTCAGCTTTAGGCACTGCTCTGACCCAGCGAGTGCCAGGCACCAGTGCGTTTTTCTTTGGCTGGGCAGATATACCACTGCATCGTGGCCTTGCACACAGGAGGAAAGAGCTGGGCTGGTTCAGGAAGGTTCCCAACATGGCTGCCGTCCGGCCAGATGTTGGACCACCACCCATGAGACGACGTGGACTAACAGGTGAGAAGCAGAGTGTGAACACTTAGTGTGGATTGAGACCATGGACTCTCCCAACGAACCTACTAAGCTTGATTCTCCACGTGATATTAGTATTTTAACTTTTATTTATACACCTTTCTGAAAGAAATTAGCAAGATCACATTTATTATCAGATTCTTTATTTAAAAATCATATTTGTATTACACGGCTCGAGGTGAAATAAACTGTTAAAAGATGGTGGTGTTTTTAAATCTGCAACAGAATGCTAATACTCTTATTTACGCTCCCACCTGCAAGCAGGAGCATCTACAAATCATGGAGGAATTTGGATGGAAATTTCCATAAATAATGCATATATTTATGGGTTTTTTTTTAAACGAGCAAACAGAACATGAAAGTTGAAGTTGAAACAGAACCATATTTTCTCCCCGAAGGCATCGGCGCAAGCCCTTATGTAATGAACTGCAATGTGACCATCGATACCCAGGATGTGACGCTAGGGCGGGACGTGGCCGCCGCCATCCGAGAGTCCAGTCCAGGTGGAATCCCGGGGGTGCAGGTCATGGCTCTTCCTCATGAAGGCACTGTGGAAATTGCCTGCAATGTGGAAAGCGTACCATGTTCAGCTGCTGGAGGGGAATCGTGGCCAGCGTTCAGGGTTGGGGATCAGAAATTCTGCCACGCTCCAGCATCACTCATTACCAGGCGTGTGACAGAGTTGGCCGGGTGCCGGGGTGTGAGGACACGAGGAACGGCGCTGGTTGGGTTCTCACCACTCGAGTGTAAGAGACTGGCGGAAAGAGCGCTGTCTCAGGATATCGGAGAGTTTTGGAAGGAGCTACACGGAGTGCGCATGTAGTCCGAGCCACTGCACAGGCCTTGGGAAATAAACAGTGCCATGCTGTCCCATGTATTGTGCTGTAATTGTGAAAGTATTGATCATTTATTAACTTCAGGATGAACAAAAAAAATAATAGCTGAACAGCTAAACATACTGCCTAGTATTACTGTGAAGATCAATTATTTATCTTTCAGATAAAAAGCTGACCACCCAAGTTCCTCACACTGCCGCTGAGCTTAATGAACTGCACACACTCTCAGGTTAATATAGTTCATTGCAAAAGTTTGCACTCCCCATCATTTCTGTCAGAAAGTGTACCTGTATTTTTACAATTTCTCTACAAAGCCTTTACAGCTACAGGGAGTCAAATGCTGTTCAGGGAACACGAAGTGGAGTTTAAAAGTTGCTAGAAATGCACATGTGTAGAAATACAGACATTGCTCAAGAATATTTAGATCACATTCAGAAAGGCATTAGCAGATAAAATCAGTTATGGTTATATTTTGTGATCAAGTGAAATGGTCATTGTGTTGCCTGGGTGTGGCAGTTCCAGTGTAATCTGTGAACACACCCAGTGGTTCCCTGCTTCATTTTTTTTGGTTAATCACAGTATCGAAACAAGGCTGACCAGCTTGACTGATACTGTGACTTATCATGGGTCCTGCAGCCCAGAATCCCTGAGCACAGCCTTGTTTATAGTGGGTGTGGTTTTTCATACAAGTCATTAACTTCCTTGGGCACTTTAACAATGTGTTGGAGGAAGAGGAAGGGAAAGAAAGCAGGACAGTGGCTCCGACTGTTTTACAGCAACTTATGGTTAATGATACTTTATGCTGGACAGGTGTGTGGATGCGAGTCCTTTTGGCTCATTTGTTTCATAGTTAAAAAAGGGGCTGATTAGGTACCAGTGGTGAATGTGATAAAAGGCCATTTTGTGTGGACTGAATGTGAGCGCCTGCCACAACTGGCAGTTCATACAGATACTTCATCCCATTATGTAGTCAGTCCCCTAAACCAACATCAGTTTATTGCAAAACCAGAGAAAGGATGAACAGACAAGTTAATTTGACAACATTTGTTAATTTCTAGTTTTATTTCTAATTAAATAAGCCTAAGTGTCAAACCATCACCTCTTTCGCACAGTCACTTTTGGTATGTTTTTGGCTGAAGGGCGTACCCCCTTCCACACAAAGAAAAGGCAGCCAGCGGCTTCCGTCTGCACATTTACAACTGCAGCTAACCATTCCTGAATTTCTTTAACAGCAATTCACTATAAATTAAGCGAAGAAAGTGCATTGAGTGTTCAAGTAAGGGTGGATGGTTGAAACACCACATGATGAGGGCCACGTGTCGAGACCTGCACTAAAGACGGCGACATGGTGGTGATCTTAAACAAAATCGGAGTTGCTTCAACTGTTCTCCAGAAACTCTACTCTAACAGTCCTAGGTGAAAGAGGACAAAGCCAATATTCAGCTGACTGCACTGTGATATTAGACTTTGTCTCTCTTGATTGGCAGTAATTTAGAAAAAGAAAAAGAAAAAAAAAAAAAAAAAAACATTCAAGCTTTGAGTGTGCTTCATCTCTTGGAAGCGCGTCGAGGGTCCCTGCCGTTGCTGATGGTGACGGACGGTTTGGGAGGTGCAGGCTGTCCGGCAGTGACTGGCGGCGGGCCGTTTCCAGGAACACGGCCATTCGCTCTCCCGGGAGCTGGGAAGTTGGCTGGAGGGGGTGCGTTATTATTGGGATACGTCTGCATGGTGCCATTTCCTGCCATTCAAAAACATTCAAATGAGTCCGTTCTCTCAGTGAAAATGTCAAGAACGTCTTGGAGCATGGTGTTAGTACACCACTCGGCTTACACATGGAGATTACAGCATGACTGACTGGTTTTCGTACCTGCTTGGGCAGGAGGAGGAGGTGCATTTTGGTTAGGCGGGGAGTTTCCACGCTGTTCTTTACCCTATTTAAAGGGGAAGATGAAAAGCCACTTTAAATATCTGCACAAAAACAACTTCCTGCTCCAGTTCAGTGACTAGTTCAAACGAGTTCAGCTGTAACCACAAATAGAAAAAACGTTTTGTTGAACTGTGAAAATCAGTCCCACCTTCATTAAAAACAGTTTTCTGGATGAGTATACACTTTAAAGAGCCAGTGTGCACAGTTTTGTTGGAATACTTTATATACGGTATATCTATAAAAAACACTACACTGTTACAACACGTCGACAGCCTTCAGAAGAAACCTTCAGAAATGAACCGGTAAACGCCACTCTGTGACTTACAGTTTACTCAGTCTGATGTAGCCTTACCGTTTTGTTCTGCTGGTTGGCTTGGGCTAGCAGCTCAGGATTTGGCTCACTGAAGTTTGGAACTTCTGAGTACACCATGCAGAACCTGAGTTTGTTTTAAATATTGCACACATCAAGACACAGCACAAAAGATTGTTAAATGGTAAAAGGAAGCACCTCACTGAACACTGCCAGTTCAGATGATCACAGATTGGGCTTATGACTTTTGGGCAAGGCTCGCTACTCACTCTCCGATCTTCTGCAGATCTCCACCTCGGCCCGTGTACAAGGTAAGACACCCCTTCCAAATGGAGGCATAGCTAAAAAGAAGAACACAAGGGGTGTACCAATTTACAGGCTACCACTGAAAATGTGTAATCATTAGTGGTTACTGCAGAGCCGGACAGTTGGAGATTTCACGCGAGTAAACATACGTCGTGCTTCTACATCTCTCTAGAATGCAGTAATGTGCAACTCCTCATTCGCTACACCAGTTAATTAAATACCTGCTTGCTTCCTGAGTCTTGAGTCTGCTGTATGCTGTCAGGATTTTTAACCCCATGCACCAAGTCGTATTTTTATTTAGCCAGATGAAACAGAAATCAGATCGCTCCCTCACGTTAACATGCAGAACATCAACACTTCTGGTAGAGGAAGTGTGCAGTTAAGTGTTTTTCCCTTTAAACCGCTGCATAATCAAAGAAGCATCACTTCTTTGTTCTCTCTGCTTAGTTGCATTCGCATTGAATGAGTTATTCCATCTGGAACCATTGGGTCTGCATTCGTAATAGAAATTATATTTAGTAAATATTTAGTAAATATGTAAATAGGTAGCTTGTGGCGCCAGGACTAAAAGACGGCATCTATAAGGAGTCGGTCGTGATCCACAGTCTTTTCTGGTGAAGCTACATTCAGTTCTATTCTTCACGCAAGATGATTTCATTTGTGAAACAGATTGAGGTCATATGGCAACTTCTAGCGAATGTTTTTTTTTTTTTTTTTTTGATGCATTAGCTAATTTATCCCTGAAGAGAGTTGGCTCAGACTTTGTTGCTAAATTTGGCAACTTTAGACCCCTTTGGTGAATTTAATAAATAAATAATTAAAAAAAAAACAAAAAAAACCACACATTAGCGACAAATCTTGTGACTTTCTGAGCAGACATCACAGCTGCTGATATACGAGTTGAGAGCAGGTTCGCTCGACTCACCATCAGTGTCAAAAGCCTGTGTTGTGCTTTCAACCAATCACTGATCTCCGCTGGTTCCCACTGACCAATCACTGATCACCGCTGTTTGTCCCAGCCACCGCCCTTCGTTTTAAACTCTCTTCTTGGAGATATTTACAAGGAATAAAAGCAAGTAACAGTTTCCTTCATGACTACTCACCGTCACGGCCATTGCGCAGTGGCTCAGTGGTCTAAGGCTCTGGGTTACTGATCAGAAGGGAGCGGTGCGAGCCGTATCATGGCCGACCCTGCGCTCTGAACCCAACTTCCTGAGAAGCTTGGATATGCAAAGAAAGAATTTCACCGTACTGTAGTGTACACGTGACGCACAAAGGCTTCTTGTCTGCGTTCTTGACAGAAATTAGAGTATTTTGTAAATGCGTAGAAGTTTGATTTGTGGTGCCATGACCAAAGACGACTTTTTCTATTTTATAGGAACTATTTTCTTTTTTAAAAAAAAAAAATCTGTTTTGATAAAACTTTTATATTTGATTTTATTCCAAAAAAATCTTGCTTCTTTGTGGAACCGAATTTGTAATTTGCCAGTGATCATGATGAATTAATGAACATGCGCATTAGTCTGTGACATTACTACTACTACTTCCCCTGAAGAGAGTCGGCAACGCCGAGCACCGATCTGAACGATCCTGAGCTTTGAACAGTTCCTAACAGATGATGTGCTGAGTGTCTGGGTGATTAGTTTCACAGTTAAAGGGTCTCGAGTTGCAGAAGAAACTGAGAGCCCCTCACTGCAGCACCTCTCCCTGTGAAGGTCTTTAAGGTCTCCATGGCTGCGTTTTAAGAAGTTTTACCCTCGTGTAAGGCGGATGATGTCCCCAGGCTGGATAAGGCTGCCCAGTTCATCCCAGACGGAGATGGCGATACTGCCGCTCTTATCCGCCACTTTACAGGAGCGCACTTCGTGTCCGTCCTTTGTCTTGGTCACACGACCTGGAAAAGTCATATCGACTCGCTGTTTTAAGTCAGAACCCAGAAGAGCCAGAGACACACAGCAATAAAGCACTGATGAACTGAACTGAGAGGGGAGACACCGAGAGAGAGAGAGAGAGAGGGGGAGAGAGAGAGAGGGGGGGAGGCACAGAGAGAGAGAGAGAGAGAGAGAGAGAGAGAGGGAGAGGGAGAGAGAGAGAGAGAAAGAGAGAAACAGAGAGAGAGAGAGAAAGAGAGAGAGAGAGAGAGAGAGAGACAGAGAGAGAG
>CM075020.1:3163909-3206431 GCA_037576675.1 Pangasius sanitwongsei | reverse complement strand
AAGAGGATTTATGCTGATATTGCCCAAAAACCCTATTTTGTTCAGGCGTTTCCAAACTTTTGGAGGGCAGTGTAGATCAACTCCTTAGTGCTATAATAGTCATGTTTTGACTTCACAAATATATGATTATAGAGAAACGTGGTGATGTGTTGTTTGAAATTGTAGTGAGCAAAAAGTAGAGTTTTTTTCTTTTGAAATCAAAAGTCAAAAGTATTAGATGAAAAGAAATACTCACGTTACATATATATGCTTTACAGCAATTGTACTTTTATACATACTTCCCACCTCTTATTCAGTATGCTCTAACATTCACCTCCTGTAGATGGGTCAGCTGGCTGTCACAAACCAGAAGATTGGTTTAAGCACTTCAGAGCCTGGTGATCATTTTGCAAAGCCTCTGCATGATGGACTCATGGGCCTGGCCTTCATGACTTCTAAAGACAAGACTATTGTGGACACCATGATTGAAGAAGGCGTTATTGAGGAGCCGATCTTTGCTTTTTACTTAAGCAGGTGAAAATGTGATCATGTGGCAGAAAACACTAAATTTTTATCTTAATACTTCTACCATTACACATTCTTGCTCCATTCCTGATTCCATTCAGTCAATCAATATTCTGCATTTTCACTTGATCAAGTTGTATTAGTATCTGAAATTAAACTAGAACATGCATTAGCTGGGACGTTTAAAGACCTGTGTAATGAATTCTTGAAGAACTCCACAGTATAAAGTCAAAATGGAACACATAGATGGGTTAAAGACAATTCTGCTAAACAATTTCTTGATATTGATGTAACTGATATATGCCAAGATGGATGTGCAACTAACAGCTAATGAAATTGCTAAACAGGGACTCTGAGCATGGAAGTGAGGTTGTTTTTGGTGGAGTTGATCCCTCCCATTACCAAGGTCAGATCAACTGGGTTCCTGTACAACGAAACAGCCACTGGCAACTGGTCTTTGAAGGGTAGGTGTCTAGCATCTTCTGAAAAACTAATCTGCACCTTGTACAATGGTATATAATAAAACAAATGTTAACTGGGTGTTTTTTTCCAACACTGTCTGAATGGATTTCAACTACATTTTTATTTTCTATATATTTCTGCTTCCTCAATTATACTGCTTTTTTGTTTGTAAAGCACTTTGAGCTGCATAAAACTGTCTTGACACCTTAGAGTTCTGAACATAATAGCCTAGAAAAGTAAATTAAACTGTAACTGTTTGATTAAGAACCCCTTTCCCATTTGTTAGTTTTGAGGTGGATCACCAGTCAACAGGATGGTGTGAATCTGGATGCACTGCTATTACAGACACAGGAACATCAATGCTGCTGTGCCCACCACAGTATGTAGACTCTCTCCATCATATGCTGGGAGCCCGAAAGGACAGCAATGGCAAAGTAAGCCCATTTTCATCATGTCATGCACTTTAGTCTTTAGATTTTTATTATTTACCTCATGCAATTATCCTAGGAATGTGTCAGCTAGCATAGACCAGTATAAACCTATAGGCAGTAAACGTGAGTGGCTTAATGCCTGCGCATTACATTAGTTCCTGAAGTGCACTCAAAGCTACAATATCTATTTAGCATGTTTGTGTAAGCCAAAAAAACCAAAACATTACCACTGGATTTACAAGTTGAGGATGTGTCTTGGCTATTCTTGGCCAGAAAGCTCTCACAGACCAATGAACTGATGCTGTATTGGAAAAGCAGAACATGTGTCATAAGGGAGAAGCCAAACATGGCATGCAGCACACTGCAGTATACAGCTCACTGCAGCTTGAGGCACACAACATCTTTCATTTATCGGTCATTTAGTGGTGGGGCTAATAAAGCGTTGCACAAAAAGATGCTGTGGCAAACGGAACAAACCTACACACCATTGCAGCCCATTAACTGATCACAAAGTATATGATTTGAAGCCCATCAGTCAATGTTTACTTTAGTTAATCTCCTTATGAGGCCCAATAATCCTAAATAATTACATAGCAAAAATGAATTATATAACAAATGAACTATAAGTCATGAATTAGCTGTATGCCATATAGGATATAATGCTCACCATTCAATTTTATTCATATCCATCACATTCATGGCAAAGCAGAATTAAAATCCACTTGTATGCATTAAAACCTTTCCACGGCTATGTAGTTTTTCAGGATGGTCCTTGAATTTATATAGATTTATTCCTTTCCTGTGTTATGCAAGTTAAAATCATAAAGACTAACAGCACTTTAAAAGTCAAGTTAAGGGCTACGAGTACATAGAAAACAGCTTGAAAAGCAGTTTCTTCTGTGTTATGCTTCTAGTATGTGTTCGACTGTAATGCAGTGAGCAGCCTTCCCTCACTGACGTTCATTATGAACGGAGCCCACCTGCATTTACCGGGTACTGCATATGTGCTTCAGGTAAGAGTGGAACTGCCTCATAACATTTAACAGTTAATCTACATTTAACAGTTAATAATATGTATGGCAAGTGCAGACTGACACATTTTCTTTTTTGTAATTAAACAGAAAGAAGATTCTAACTCAAAATGTCAGAGTGGCATCCAGGAATCTCATGAGAAGTACAGAAATGGTTATCCTTACTGGATCCTGGGTGATGTCTTCCTCAGGCAATTCTACTCTGTGTTTGACCAAGGAAATGCTAGAGTGGGATTTGCTACCTTAGCATAGAGTTGTCCAACACACTCTAAAGCATCATGAAGTCATAATTCTATTATTTCATGACTTAAAAAAAAGAATAAACTCATCTGTGGTTAAATGTCTAAGACTGGATCTTTGTCTTTTAATTTATTACAAAAACATTCCCATGATTTGTTGTATGATATTAGCTGTTTAGGTTCATCTGCCTACATTCTCTACCAAATATGTAGGAAATTAGTAGATCAGCTCAAAAGGGGAAATTTTGCAAACTTAATATTTTAATAACTGATCAACTATTCGTCCATCGATAAATTGAAATTAGTGTATTTATTAAGTGTTCATGAGATATTACCTCCGTGGCCACCAGCAATGATATCCTAAATATAGTGAAACACTATATTAAGAGCACAGTAACTGGTCATTACCGGTCATTGGTGTCGAGGGGCAAGAACTTTATGAAGCTCTTGATTGACGAGAACTCCATAGAGTAGTTTATTGACAAGAACTCCCAATGTACTTGAATCGACTCTTGAAGTTGTTAATGGACGAGGACTCCCGAGGTGTTAATGGACAAGGATTCACTGTGTCTAAGGGTTTTAACCCTTTCCAGCTGGGCTGACCCCAAAGTGCTTGGTCCAATCAGCAGGATCTTGTGGCAGGGTGTAAACTGCATTCTCCTCTGACACTAATTAGCATAATGGGCTCTGAATTATGTGCTTTTTCTAACTTTCCATGAATTTTGTAACACAGATGTAATACATTGTACTCCGCACTTAGTTCCATTCCACACCATATATTGTCCTCCCAGACAAGCGGGCCCTGCGCAACGCTCTTGAGCATCCTATCGCCCAGCCCCATAAGAAATCCTACATTGTGAAAACATTGCATTGTTTATTGCAAATAGGTTTCACAAAAGTGTATCAGGTTTAAGATAGCAGTGGAAGGAACAATTGGAACAAAGGATGAGTAGTACATATACGTTTTCAACTAAAATATAATGTATGCTTTTTCTAATTTGTGTCACACTTTTAAGGTTTATATATATATATAAATATATATATATATATATATATATATATATATATATATATATATATATATATATATATAATAATTATTATTATTATTATAAAAAAATAAAAACTTTCTTTATCATAATATGCAGACAGTGAACATTAGAATATTGTTAAGACTAAACATCATGTTCACACACACACACACACACACACACACACACACAGGGCAAAGGTGGAGCTCCGTGGCTATGCAGCAGAGGCCCCATGCCGAGAACCACACTCAGAAGCGAGGGAGATGACTAACACAAAAATGCCTCCATATTGCAAACCAGGAAGTAATAAATGGAGATGTGTGGAGGCCATATTGTGCTGCGTGTCAGGAGGCCGAAGACAACACAGTCCTGGAATGGGGAACTAACATCCCAGCGAGGGGGCCTTCGAGATGAAGCCGAGATGAAGCATGGGCCTAGAGTAAGCTGTGCACGCAGGGATCCGCTCTCCTGCTGATCACAGCTCCACTCGGGGTCGCCGGCTTTTTGTCTTCACAAGCTGGAGGCTGACAATACGCCACAGAGCCGGAAGAGCTCATCCTCTGAAACTTAAACAGCAACACGAATTTTGATATTGTTGAATTTAGACAAAAGTACTGTGTTAGGGTGATTCCAATGATATTACAATTACAAATCTGTACGGAAATTTACACACAATAGCCTAGCTACATGTTTCAGATAAATCACTTATAGCATTAATAAAATCTACAGCACTTTCTGACACTTTACCTTCAAATAAATCCATAAAATACTTCAAAAAATCTTAATCTTTTTATATTAATGTGTGAATCCATTGTTCGAAGCATAGTGTTCCACATATCATTCATTGTAGATTATAAAAATAAAAAAAAACCTATGTTTTAGTTCATTCACTCACCCCTGTTACCTAAACACTCACCCCTATGAAATATTTGGAATATTCCAAATAAGATGAAGTCACATCTTCAACAGGAAGTTGCGTTATCTGAATTTTCTGAAGATCACAAGAAGAAGAAAAGTCAATTCTCTCATTCTTTTTTTTTTTTTTATTTACAGTGATAAAGTGACGTTGAAGGCTGAGGTCACTTTGAAAGTACAAAACTATTACACATATTATAGACTGAAAGTAAATTATTAATAAAAAAAAATACATATTTAAAGTTAATAATTAGAATGTCCTTAATGTCGTCATGCCATTAGCGTGGATAACCACATTTTGTGTGTTTGCTACTTCTATGCTAAAAAAATACTCAACGCTGTTACTCATTTAAGAGCAAAATGCTGCAAAGAAACCTTGAAACCAAAGGAAAAATCAGATTGAAAATAAAAATAAAAATATTTTTTAGATTAACACTGGGAGTGAGTCAGGAATTCACCCTGAAGGATCCCGGGAACTCTGGGCGTGAGTCAGGAATTCACCCTGAAGGATCCCGGGAACTCTGGGCGTGAGTGAGGAATTCACCCTGGAGGATCCCGGGAACTCTGGGCGTGAGTGAGGAATTCACCCTGGAGGATCCCGGGAACTCTGGGAGTGAGTGAGGAATTCACCCTGGAGGATCCCGGGAACTCTGGGCGTGAGTGAGGAATTCACCCTGAAGGATCCCGGGAACTCTGGGAGTGAGTGAGGAATTCACCCTGAAGGATCCCGGGAACTCTGGGAGTGAGTGAGGAATTCACCCTGGAGGATCCCAGGAACTCTGGGAGTGAGTTGGGAATTCACCCTGGAGGATCCCAGGAACTCTGGGAGTGAGTCGGGAATTCACCCTGGAGGATCCTGGGAACTCTGGGCATGAGTCAGGAATTCACTCTGGAGGATCCCGGGAACTTTGGGCGTGAGTCGGGAATTCTGCCTGGAGGATCCCAGGAACTCTGGGAGTGAGTTGGGAATTCACCCTGGAGGATCCCGGGAACTTTGGGCGTGAGTCGGGAATTCACCCTGGATAGGACACCAGTTCATCACAAGGCACTACACACACTCACACATTCACACACTCATTCACACATATTCACATCTAGGGACAATTTATCTCAGCCAGTCCACCAACTGGCATGTTTTTGGGAGATGGGAGAAAACCAGAGAACCCGGAGGAATCCCACACGGACACAGTAAGAACATGTGGAACTCTGCACAGACAGTAACCTGGGCTCAGGATCGAACCGGCAGTGCCAACTGCTATACCTATAAAAATTAAACGTAGTTTCTTGTGTTTGTCTTCATTTAATTTCTTTTCATATTTTCTTCACTTATTCATTTGAAACTCATATTATTTCAGTGGCAATACTCTGAGCTATAGTCCTCGTAGCCTACTGGCTTAAGGCGGCCTTGGGTGTGACAGCAGAAATATATTTCATTGGGGTTGAAGTATTATAATTATTAATTATTAAGAAGGAATTATTAAAGTGTGTCGTTGTTTTCCAAGTCCTTCCGAGTGAGATCTGAGCGTACTGTCCTGATTATTCCCGAACAAAGCGTTTTTCCCTACAAAGCATTTTCGTATCTGTGTCTTAGCAACTGGCTTTGTGACACCTGGATTACCCAAGATGCATTGCACAGCTCCCTGTAGTGTGTAGGCAGATGGATTTAGTAACGGTTTAGCATCCTGAGCTTCGAGTAACTACTCATATATATATATATATATATATATAAATAGATTTCAGCGTGAGTGTCTTTGTGTAGAAGACTAGACCAGTCTATGCCTGTGTGTGTGTGTGTGTATGTGTGTGTTTATATGTGTGTGAAATATCTCCCTCTGTGTCACTCAAGGTTAAGGCTAGTTACTGCCGTTAATGTTTCACATCCGATTTTAAATTCGGCCGAGCAAAGAGAGCAAAACAGACCAACAAACCTCAAGAGACTCTCGAGCTAATAAGATCTGATTGAAATTGCTGATAGTGTGCAGTCCCTCCACCACACACACACACACACATTCTCTATCTTTCTGTATCTCTCAGTCACTCCCTCCCTCACACACACACACACACACATTCCCGCTAATTAGTTCTGATTTGTGGAATTGATAGGGCGCATTGTTTCCTCGCAGCGTCTCTGTAAATCCTTACTAATATAATTAAGTCGGGCAGATTTCTGTATGGAGCAGGACACAACCTGATCCATGTCCACAGCTACTCAAAAGCTCTTTGTCCTGCTGCTCCTGTCCTCTGTTTAGACGTCTGTGTGTGTGTGTGTGTGTGTGTGAGTGTGTGGAGAATGGACAGTATTTTAGTTGGGGTCTGGCTCAATCTTTTCTATATAGAGGTCACTATTTTGTAATATATGTGGACAAATCAGTAGCTCGAGCTCCCAGGACAAACAGATTTTATATGTTATTAAGATTGCTATCTGTCGTCGACTGGTAGTTGATAAGTAGGAAAAGACAGAAACAACCCGAAAAAGAAAATAAACCCTACTCCTTATTGACTGGCTCAGAACAAACGATTTCACTTGCATTTTCAAACTTAATGCGCTTCACAATAATGAAGCTGTAACTATGGCTCGACTTGTTAATCGTTCCGAATCCCACCGACCTGCTGCACTACACACATCGGCTGAGGTGTAATCTTGTGGTTAAACAATATCTGGAGATAATAAAGATGCTAGCTGGATTTTTATTCGTTACGTCTGACATAAGGACAGAACACCACATTGCATAGCCGAAATGCTGACCAGTGACTTGCTTACATTTTAAGTAATTAGGTCATAAATTAGATCTTCAGATAAGCAAAAATAAAAATGAGACTGGGCCACACATACATTTATGAGCTGGCTAATAATAATAATAAATGTATGATTTGTCTTCTTTTTGTTCTCTTTGTGGTCATGCATGTGTGAGACCTTTCCTGAAAACAGGATGCACCCACTTTGGCACAGTGGTAATAATTAACAATGTTAACACACACACACACACACACACACACACATTCCCCAACTATAACGCTGTTCCTGAACTCCTGTTAGTTCACAAGGCAGAAAAGGACAAAAGAAAGCTGGAAGGAAGATCAGAAAATCATTTTAAAAATACAAAATACAAGCTGTTATTGGTGCTCGGACAAGTTTGACCGAAAACCTGTCCATGTGGATACGTGAAGAAGGCGTCAACCGTCAGTTTCTAAATGGACTACATAGCACGAGTCGTCCCTTCCTCCATGTCCATCGCTCTGGGAGACGTGTCTACAACAACCCCTGGCCTCGGGAGACCATGGTGAGTCTTTTAAACGGATCTCAATAACCAAGGTGACTCTGATCTCTGGTTACAAACGAAAGAAAAAAGTTCACCCCAGAGAGACAGCAGAGTTTGTATCAGGCTTTAGCATCTGCCCAGGTGTCTGATGCTAATGAATGATAAGCAGGTTGACCACTGGTGTGCCCGTATTGCCAAAGGTCAGTGCCTGGCAGAGAAAGTTTCAGCTTTATGCCCCCCTAGTGAGTCTCCAAAATCAGACAGCCTGCTAAATCCTGTTCTCTGCTTTGTCCTGTTGGTCTTCGCCATATTGATCTCTGATGCAGATTAGTGCGAAAAAAAGAAAGACAGAAAGCTCTGTTGGTCCCCCAGTGATTCCACACTCTCCTTTTGGGGTCACGGAGTCTATGAAGCCTCTGACCCTCTGAATCAACACTCACACACACAATTGTCCAGTGAGGACGAACCCCATTAAAGCCGATTCCCCAGGAGCCCGCATTCACCCTTTACCGAAGCCGATCCGGAGCGGGACGTTGGGCTACTGTCTTGTTTTGTGTGTGGGTTTTATCCTTGTCCCCTTCCATGCTAAGAAGCACGGCTTGCGCTCATTGTCACCTCTTAATGGGGTTGCAGTTTAGAGACCTCTTTGTTTTGGAGGAAGGGGGGAAAGGATTTCCTCATCTGCTCTATGTCCCATTGTGTTTTGATTGATGTGCCGTGTTGTCAGGTTTGTGCGCCAACGTTGTCGGGGTGTGGCCTGGTTTGGTAATTCTCTTGTCGCAACATCAACCATGCATGTCTGTGTAATGTGGTTTGTCAGAAATGGCTTCGCTATAAGTTCGTTTGGGGGGTTCTATGGGTTAATAATGTTTGACATGATGCCGGGTCAGCGTATTTTCTCCTAAGTAGAAATCAGCCAATGGGAGATGCTGTACTGATGTATTATCAGAATGAACAGATAATGTGTTCTAAACAACTACAAATACAGATTCGATTAGGAAGTGCACTATTAGTTTTGTTTTTTAAGAAAGTTTGCCAGAAAGGTTCACAGGGCATCTGGTTGAAACTAGAGGTGAGACAAGAAGACTTTACGTGAGGTTTTTACTTTCATGTGTCCGTAAGTAAGCTGTTAGCTTCGAGGACAAGGTGTGCAATGCATTTACAACATCCTTAGTAACTGCCTGGTCAGGGTCATGGTGGTTTAAATTAGCAGGCTAATTTGTTTATATTTTGGAAATTGAAACCAACACGTTTGTTAGTAAACATTACGGGCAGGTACAAACAAAAATAGGCCTAATACCTGTGTGAATCATTGCTGGAAGAATTGAAATAACATCGTATTTTGTGGAAGCCTGACGTTTACACCCCTAGTAAGTTTTGCCTCGGATAAACCAGGAAACCAGCCTCTTTCATTCTGTTTACGGTGTGTGTCCCCATCATGCTGATGCACTGATCTCAAGTTCGTGCTCTGCAGTGCTGATTAACCAGCTGATTAAACGCTGATTAAATGTCTATTCATGCTAGCAGGCTCACGCAGGAGAGTGCAATTAGGCAAAAGTGAATTAATAAAACATACTGGGATCAGGAGCTTCTCCAGGAACCAGCCAGATGGCCGTGAGAGAGACAGAGAGAGATAGATAGATAGATGAAGGAAAGAACCAGCAGCCTCTCTTCCTTGTTTCATTCCTATTAGGTAATTCGATCTAATCCTCTCCACCTACTCCGCATTGATAAGCCACTCTCATATTTCCTGTGTCCCTGTCCTGTGCTTATTTCCTGTTTGACCCACGTGGGCGTACAGCAATGTTGTAAACTGCGTCGCCGAAGACCGGAAGACCCTGAAGAACAGGGTCCCTGAGAATGCAGCCTTGCAATGGAAAAGCCCATCTGCCTGGAGCCTGTCTAATCTCATTTGGTGTATCGGACCACGGGATACACCAATCACGCCTGTCCAATCTCGTTAAGAAAGTCAATGATCAGAACATCAGGAACATGGCAGGGAGGCACAAGATGCCAGGTTTTTGGACCTCCTCATGTTCACTCAAATGCTCATATGGACAGTGGGCTTTGTCCTCGCTTGTGAGGTGTAGGATTACAGCATGAATATGACATCTAATCAGAACAAGGGCTTCACCTGACATGGCTTCACGATGATTAAAAACAGCCAGCAAGCTTAAAAAAGGAACAGGAGCTGTGACTTTAATTTGAGAAGGAGGTTTTGTCAGGATTTAATCTCTGATTTTGCTTGGTCTTATTTGTGAGAAGTTGATTGTACCTATATAAGCAGGGGTTAAAATGGGAACGGAGATCTGGCACTTGAATAGCAAACGCAGCTTAGCTTGAGTACTAAAACTTTATAACTAAACACTTTCTACTAAAATCTTTTGGTACTATTTAATAAGATAAATCACACTGACAGACAAGACAAAAAAAAAACACCAGGTCATAATAGTTATAGTCAGAATAGTTAGAGTTTTTTTCATTGTTTTAATTCAGAGCAGCTGCGTAAGATGAACATAAAAGCTTTTCTGATATAAAACCTACATTTATGACCAAAAGATATTAAGCTAATGAACCTGTTTCATATGTTATTGGATCGCCTGAGTCCAGGAAACCTTAACCAGTTGTCCCCCTATGACACTGGCAGTAGTTATGCATCTAAGTGAAGTGTACACACCTTAATATTTTATTAACGTCACGCCCTTCAACTTTCTTTACAACGTTCTTGTGGACTTCGTTTAAAATCAACAACACTGTAATTGTTTTATTACATTCTTCCCCATTTCTTAAAACAATATCTTCATGTAAATAATAACACACTTCAGGGCATGCAGTTCTAGGAACATAATCAGTTATGGAGTGGTGTGATGAAGCACAGTTACACTTACCATCCTGAACCTGATTATGCTGTAGAAACAATAACATATTAGAACAAGCACATTAATATAAACTATACAACTACTGTCAGGGCTTTTAAACTTTTTTTTTTTTTTTTTTTAGAAAAGTAATCAATCAAATATGAGAATTTGTTTTGTTTCGTCTTGCTGCATCCAAAGAACTTGGTAAATATATTCCAGGAATACAATTTCTGTCTTTCCGTCTCGTTTTTCAGTGAGATCCAGTAGCCTTACTTTCTCCTCTCTCCTAATCTCTCTATTCAGGCCTTTCCAGACCCCGGCTCACCCGTGCTGGGTGTCCAAATGCACTTGATTTCACATTCAGGGTGTAATTAGGAAGTAGACAGGTTATTGTGGCCCAAGTGGCTGCGATTCAGCTCTGGAAATGGATCATTGTCCACCAACCAGTGGCCATTCAGGTAAAGAGCATAATTAGGGGTGCAGAAATTACAGGACATTTTTTTCTTTCAGTGAAGAGCATTAGTTAAAAACATTGTCCCCTGTCATTTTGGGAGGCCATGTGCTAATCAGTGGTAGGCAGTGAATAACTGACATACAGCCCAAAGTGCCAGTGACTGAGGATTCATCACATTCATTCACACATGTACATGTATAATATCTAAAACTCATCCTGTTTTAATGGAGTTTATGTGTTAAAATGTAATTACTGTTGCTAATGCAGCTGTGGTTACATGTACACCCTACAAATAAGTACAAAAAAAAAAAAAAGCTGCAGATGTTTTGCAAATTTTTTTTTTCTTCATAGCCTGGGGTTAAATTAGGATTTAGTACATGGAGGAGCTCTCCTTCTTTCATGAGTTGGCAATAAAAGCTATAAAAAGAATAAAAGCTCTTAATTTAAGTAGTATTATATGAAGTTCTCAACAGCTGTGATTAAAACAAGTCTTGATATCTCTGTTTCTGTCCCTCAGGCTTAATTTAGCTAACTACACTCCAGTGGTAATATCCAGCCTGGTATTTTTCCTCTCCAGACCGGCAGAGGGCACCCTCTGCACCACTTCTTTGGTCATTTCACCCATTTCCTGTTTGCATGTTTTAAAAAAAAAAGAACATGGACTTTTCAATAGATGCAAAACCTTACAGTTTGTCAGCAACTTTTTCAGTTCTGTGCAGTGTTTTCTCAGATAGCTTATTTGTGTATGACCCCCTTTTGCCTTATTGTGATTTTTGCCTTTTGTCTTTTCTGGTTTTGAAGCTTATCTGTTGTTTTTTTTTTTTTTTTTAAACTCTGCTCTGTCGTTGTGACTGTTCTCTGGATCGTGTTTTTGGACTTGTCTGCCCTCTATCTGGTCTGATACTTTTGATGACGACCCTGGACTGGTTCCACACACCCAGAAATGTTTCCACAACACATTCCCTTTGTTTGCCTGATAAAGATAATGGCTTCCCTAGTAAGTGCAAGGTTTTTTTAATCCAATGTGCCATTCTTTTTGCCAGTGCTTCATCTAATTTTTTTTCAGAGAGGTGGACAAAATCCGCACAGTGTTAACTTTGCTAACCAGAAGTGTGCTCACCTGGGCCACTGCCACCTTCGAACCCATGCAACACTGCACCGGTCCTATGCAGACTTCGTACGAGAAGTGAATCGGTTAAACATGCCAGCAAGAGGCTGCTCTCACTCAGACAAGGAAAATATCCACGGCCAAATATGCATTAACCTTAATCGATCTACTCAAGAATTGAAGCAGAGCATATCACCCAGGTACGGGCTGTACTAAGAAGACTGTTAGAGAACAACGTGTATGTCAAGTTGGAGAAATGTGAGTTTCACAAACCTTCAGTCATGTTCCTAGGTTATGTCCTTGATGAGAATGTGGTAGAGATGAACCAGAGTAAAGTGGAAGCTGTTGCCTCCTGGCTTCAACCCAAAACAGCCAAGGACCTTCAATGCTTTTTAGGTTTGGCAATTTTTTTACCGGCATTTTATCAGAGGGTTCAAAATGGTGGAAAACTCTTGAGTGGAACACTGAGGCACAACATCCTCACCATCATGGCCACTTTAGAGGACTCACTGGAGGGCTCCAAATACCCCTTCATTATAATGATGGACCACAAAAACCTAGAGTACATCAAGTCAGCCAAGACTTAACATTTGTCAGGCCAGGTGGGCCCTGTATCTCACACATTTACTGGGATTACACTCTAAACATGGTAACGCAGACTCCCAATCATGAATATTTGAAAGCCTTCATACCCAACAAACTCCTGAACCTATCCTTTCTAAGTTCTCTTTCCTACCACTAGTACGATGGGAGATCAGGTAAGAGATCCAACACGCCCAGCATGAAGACCCCACGCGTTCTAAACGCCCAATGGGAAAGCCATACATCCCTCAAATTATATGAGAGGAAGCAATTCAGTAGGTGCCCACCTCTCTAAGTTCTAAACACCCTGGCATTACAAGGACCCAGAGGTTAGTGTGAAAGTTCTGGTGGGGAACAACAAGAAGGAAAATTGAGCAGTATGTTAAGAAATGTTCAGTATTCATCACCACTCTTCCCAATTAACAAGGTCACACTATCATTCTCACAATCACAGAGCAGTTTTCCAAAGCCTGATGCCTTGTCCCCCTGCCCAAGTTACCCACAGTCCACAACTATGGACTAGTTTTGACTCTGGCTCTGTTTAATAAACTCTTTGCAAATGGATCCTTTTTCTGTGCCCAAGACCTCTTTGTTACATCAATATTTCTTTTATTAGCTTTTGCATGATCCTAAAATATCTTCTGTCTTGATGCGACACAGTGAAGCCTTTACCCTGTCAAAATGAGCACTAGCAACTTCTTAACTGTTCTGAAAATAGTTAATAGTTTATTCCTTACTGTCCATACCTCACTTGACTTTGTTAAATGATGTATCTAATTAGCAAGATTCAGCTACACTCATTTAGTACAGCCCAGTACCGCTAGGTTTCAAGTGTATACAGTAAAGCAAGGCAGTATAGCAGTTCACTATAGTGGGGCAGTATAGTCAGGCAGTGTGGTGAGGCAGTATAAAGGTTCAATATAGCAGGGCAGTAGAACAGGGAATGTCAAGCTTAAAAAGAAATGTAAAGAGGTTTTCAGTGTGTTTAACATCTGTATGCAGCTGAACAGCGACAAATTCAAATCCCGGAATAGTTGGAATGAAATTGCTAAACGTTTTACAGGGATATGGAAACCTGCATGACAGGGATGTTTCACCTTTAACATGCCCTCTAGTGGATCTCACTCTTAATCTTCCAGATGTACAAAAGATACGCATGCTACACACGTAGTGACACACAAAGTATAACCCCAGGCTTAGGGTGTAAGATGGAATGATGGTTCTGTCCCACGTTACCCCAATTATATCGCCACACTAACATAAAAAACAGGACATTAAAAGGACCCAATACATAATCGCAACAGTTTATACTGACAGAAAGTGATGCACACACATAAATTACATGTTTAATTATGCAGATATTACACAAACTCACTTTTTCAGCCCACATATAGTATCTACACTATACATAGGGTTCTGTGGAGCACACAAACATAGTTTGGGACACTGTGCAGCCTTTTACCTAAGCAAAGAAAGCAAGCATATGGAATGAATTGCATACTCATGGAGTGCCCAAGCAGAGGACGATGTTCATCAAACACCCGACTCCCTTCATCATTTAACCTCTGTGGGAGTCCTCCTGGTGGCTGTATGGCCAGTGAAAGAAGCCATGCTGCCTCATGGGGCCTGTGCTGACTCGGAGTCTATGGAGTCTGCCAATGAGAGATGGATGAGCTCTGGGTGAAGAGAAAAGGACAGGAACAGAGAGATTGATCGAAAGGGATGGACCGTTGTCTCATCTGACAGGTGGGGACAGATCAGAGTGGGGAGAAAGAAAGGCAGAAAGAAAGAGTTGTCCAGCAGAGTATGGTTTGTGCTGCGAGGGTCACAGAGAGCTGACCGGACGATGATAAAGGTGGACAGCGTCGCTTTTGAGATTCAACTCAGGGCACACAAGCAGGACAGAGGGGTAATTGATGCACTGAGAAGAGGGTCTATGATGCACGCTTTGTTTGTGTGTGTGTGTGTGTGCGTGCGTGTGTGTGTGTGTGTGTATACGAGGGGGTCTTTATTTCTTTTCTGTGTTCAATAATTACTAGATTCATGTCCTTGAAAGTGTGTGTTTATTTTAAAAAGCAACTTATGTTTTCTTCATAGGCGCCATCTTGTTATTTCTCCTTCGTCAGCAGAGCAATGTTGTGGGACAGAGGAAGCCATCATCACACGGTGAGCATGGTGACACGCTAACAGCAAGATTATTAGTGTAATAGTTTATCTACACCGTGATCCTGATTTTTTGTTGTTGTTGTTTTTACTGAAATGGTATTTAGACATGAATTGTGTAATAATATCACCAACTGATTGCATGCAAAAACTTTGACACAGAACTATCTATCTATCTATCTATCTATCTTCAAATACAAAAACAAACATAATTTATATGATATATACAGTATAATATTTATGTTCTTTGTAAAAACATTAAATTAAATTAAAACTTAATTAAATGAAAAACTAAACCCGACACGTTACAGCTGACAAAGTTATAATGAACGCATGCATTTTTGAGACTTAACAGTCTTAAATCTATCTGAATCATAATACACTGAATTTTTAGACAAATTATAAACCCTAAATAATAAAGTGCTTTAGACTGGCACATGACAATTGTCAAGGTTTGTGCAGTTTTGAGACTTGACATTAATTCATTTCCCATTCGTATTCAAGTGAAAAAAACGCTTTTATTCCTCCTATATTACTTGTAAACATGGCGGCTAGTCCATTTCTTTTATCTCTGACTTAGCAAAAGTGCAAAATCTCACCCTTATTAAACTTATAAAACTTTCATAGCAGTTCAATATATAAATCTGAACTACATAAATACACTGGCTCCCTTACACACACAAAAACACACACACACACTCACACAGAGACAAACTGTCCCTGTCCTCAGTAGTCTCTTCCTTCAGAAGCAGCTCAGGGCTAAATGTGCCACAGTCAACAGAGGCGTTGTCATGGTGACGGCGGAGTTGTGTGGGCTGGCTTCCTGTCTTGGCCTCTGGTTAAACAAACAGCGAGGAGAGGGACAAAGATCCTCCCAGCTCCTTACAGACTCTTTTACATCCGCAAATGCCACACACACACACACACACATACACACACACACACACAACCCCTCGTATCCAAAGACATAGACAATGAGCACACACTTATCACACAGCCATATACATGCACATATACAATATATATCTATATATGGTGAATTTGCATTATTAAGGAGTATAATGACTTAAAACAAGGCTGGAAAAGTTAAAACAGGTTGAAACTCGGGAAGCAAGTCAAACATCGATGGGAAAACAGTGAACACAACCGTTTAATCTTTTAATACATGAAGAAAAAAATAAAGACAAAAAGCAAATAAGTGGGAAAATAACCATCTGAGAAGTTAGAAGAGGTAAAAAAAAAAAAACGGCAAGAGATCTGAAAAAGCCCTTTTTAAAGTAAATGGAGTGAAAATTGACATTTATACAACATTCAAGAAGTAAAAATTTTGTTAAGATTATTTGCTATTTGTGATAATGAATGAAGATGTGAAAATCTGAACCATTCTGAAATCACACGTGCAAGAATAAGTTTTTCAACACGTAATTACGTCAGTAATAATACGCGTTCACGTGAAATTGCACGCGTGAATTCAAGTAAACTCAAAGAAGAGTTACGGCTATGTGTTCACATGTGAAAAATGAAACAATGTGACATGCGTGTGAAAAATGAACGTGAAAATAAAAACATATGCACTAAATTCACGTGAATTTTCATTTTAAAGTAAGGGTGCACAAACTTTTGCACTCAGCCGTATAGTATGAATCATGCAAATGCAATCAGTGAACATGTGCTACACAAGTACACACATAACTCATATATTCAACAATAAAACACAACAAACACACACAAAAGGCATACACACTCCT
The DNA here is from genome assembly GCA_037576675.1 of Pangasius sanitwongsei. Taxonomy (NCBI): domain Eukaryota; kingdom Metazoa; phylum Chordata; class Actinopteri; order Siluriformes; family Pangasiidae; genus Pangasius; species Pangasius sanitwongsei. The sequence goes on along the minus strand of CM075020.1, from coordinate 3,189,645 downwards.
CGATAGCTCAAGATGTTCTCTAAATCACCCCACTGACCCTCGCCACCCCGACTCACTCCAAACAGTCTATCACGAGAGGCTTGTTGACCCACCTACTCCCATCATAGCTCACTGTCTCCGTGGTTACAGTGTCCCCGGACGCCACATGGCACTTGGAGGACATTGCTAAGGTAGCAGCAAGCCAAAAGAGCAGTGAATACAGTGCAGTGAAACTAATCTCACACACACACACACACACACACAGGTGGGCAAACATAGCTCCGAGGCCTCAGACAAACACTCGTCTCCTCTCTGTGACATGGAGTTGATCGGGATAGAAAAGATCACGATAGTAACTCTTTTTTTTTTTTTTTTTATGCTAACTACATAGCCTATGGGAGCATTTCATGCGGAGAGCCAAATACGGGATGGATTTATGACAAATGCTGAGAGAATAAAAGAGAAAGACGGAGAAAAAAAAAAAAATAGTCTGGCGAGGCAGAAAGTAGAAAGTTGCCATGAATGCTAAGCTGCATCTGACACGAGCGGCTAATCAGATTTACTCCTCCCGATCTGAGCAACGCTACAATGCTCCCCACTGTCATCCCTCTCTCTCTCTCTCGCTCTCTCTGTCTGTCTCTCACCCCTTCATCTCCTCCTCCAGCACTCCTCGCCGCTCTTCCTTTCCTCCTTCTCCTCATCTCTCGCTCCCCCTGTGTCCCGTAGCAAAGCTAATTACGGCGCAGGGCAGAAACACAAATCTGGCTGATTGAAAAAGTCACTCTTTTTCAGCGGGGTTTAACCTTGTTAGTGCTAAGCCTGGCTTTTGTGGACATCAGGCCTCTGTGAGAGGAATCCTCTGTTTGGCTGCAGACACTGAGACAGAGACACGCTTCTGTTTGGCTCGTCCTACCCCACCCTCCGTCCTCCATCCTGCACTCGCCAAAGGGTTCATACAGAGGCAGTATCATTAAAACTGTGTGTGTGTGTGTGTGTGTATGTGTGTGTTCAGACAACGGGTTGAGGACGCGCATGCATGCAGGCCTCTCTTCACTTAGGGCCATCTGGCTGAATGGACTCTGGCTAATGGACGCGCTACATTCATGCATGTGTGCTGCTCCACGTCTCCGTCAGAAAGCTGGTCGACATGAACAACACTCAGATAATGACATTAAGGCCCAGAGCGTGTGTGTATTGCATGTCTTTGTGTGTGTGTGGGTTGCCTGACCCCAGGAGGTCATGATGTTTCCTGCTAAAAACTTTGGGTTCTTTAGGAGCCCACAAAGTTAGCATAGCGTTCTGAGATTTAAATTGAATCTCTGAGTAAAAGTTTCCTGAAGCATTTAGCGCCACAAGCAAGACTTCAGGATTTCAGCCGTTTTCAGTGTCACACTGTACGAGATCGGAAAAAAATCTTGGTTAAATTTTATAATAGACTGTGTGATAACGTGTGTCCTCCGTGTCCGATTATATGACGAGGATCCCCTCTAGCGATAGACCTGTGATTGAAGAAAATGACTATGTTTTGTTTTTACGTCATCAATCAGCATGATCCTGAAATCTCATGCAGAAAATGGGCATGCATAAATGCAAACATTTTTCAAAGTGAGCTTACGATGATAATTGTGAAGAGTAAAGCTAGTGTGAAAAATCTGTGCCTGAAGTCGCACACTGATTGCGGTTACTAACTGTAACTTAGTCACTTTTCCCCAAAGAACCAAGGAACACCAGATAGCATGAGAGTAACTAATAGCTAATAGTTTTCACATAAAAAAAAAATGGCTAAATAAATACAAAATATAGCCAATAACAGATGACAATAATGAAGTAAAGTCTACAATTTACCCACAATATGAGAGTTGCCTTTTGCCAAAGTGCTAAGTAAGGAACAAAACACTCATGCTGTGTCGTGCTAATATAGGAACCTAATTAGTGACAAGGTCATGTGATGAAGCGTAGTTACTGTTACTACCCTGCAGCTGCTTATTTTCCTATAACAGCACATCCCAAAGTGTGTTATTCCGCCTATATCACAGCAATTTGCTGACAGTGAAAATGTTAACATTTTTTATTATACTTTCTATCCATTTTTTGTTACATTTAATATTGTGGAATGTCTTCAAAACAACTTCCTGTTATCACTTATGTTATAAGAGTTATAAATGGTCATTCCCTTACGATTTCTTGATTTTAATAAGACAGAAAAATTGCCACTTGTTACCGAGAAGCCCTCTGTCCTGAAAATGTCAGGAAACCTAAACGTACAGCTTTAACTGTTACAGAGCGCTGACACTGGAGACTCCTTCCATAAAATGTTAAACATCTCCTTACGGAAAACTTCACCATATCAGCATTTACGCATGCTTATGAGGACGGTATGCTGTAAAAGCTGATTTGTAAGCTGTTACTGTAGAAACGATAATATGTTAGAACGAGTGTATTAATATAAACCTGTGATTTGCAGCTGCGCTGCTGTTAGAGAAAATTAATCGACACCCTCTGACCAATCAGAGTCCAGAATTTATACAATCACCAGAAGGGCAAAACGTTAGATCGTAACCCAAGATTGACAAACACAAAGCAGTGTGTTTGAGAGAGAAAGAGAGAGAGAGAGGGAGAGAGGGAGAGAGGGCAAGAGACAATGAGAACACACAAAAAGCAGTTATCTAAGATTGACCTAACTATGTTTGCTGAACAAATTACTGTCAGTCGATTCTGGAGAAATAAAGGGAATGATGAGACACGTGCATGTGTGTGTGTGTGTGTGTCATCTCCTCTGGTTGGACAGGTCGGGGCCTGTTTTGTGACAGGTAACAGGCAATAGGGCACCTGTCTGCTTTCACCAAACAAAGGACACACACAATCAAGCACAGATGCGAGCTTAAGAGCCTCTTCAAGTACCTGAAACATCTGGGTGGAGCAAAGAAGGCAAAGACAGAGAGAGAGAGAGAGACACGAGATGAGAGAGTGTGTTGTGCTTTTCTAAACAACGTGAACACAATATGAATCGCACAAGCAAACTGTGGATGTGAATAGATTTTAATAGGCGAGGGTTCAGACTGACGTTTGTGTGCTTCCGTCTTTAGTCTGTTTGGTGAGTAAATGGCAGAGGAGAAGGAAATTAATCGGAGGCAGTGTGTCTGTGTGTGTGTGTGTGTGTGTGTGTGTGGCTTCAGCCCAGCTCATCATCACTCCTCAGAGCCAATATTGACCAAACCGACCTGATCCTCCTCGCTTTCATCTCCTCACAGCGGCCACGGTTTAAAAGGTTTGCACTGAAGATGAATGGCACAGAAAGGAATGGTGTGCGTGTTTGTGTAACAGAAAACAAAAAAAGTGAACAAGGGATTCAAAATGACGCACCTCTATCACACATGGACTCACTTCATCCACTCAGCACAAGGGGGCACTAAAGAAAGCAGTACCTTAACACTTCAGTCATAAACCTGAGCGTGGTGTTTTCTAGAATATTGTGTTGTCAGGGAGGAAGAAGCGTGACCAGGAAGCATCGTAAAAACAATGCACTTGTGCAGTTGCTCTTTTATTGACAAACACACCCTCAATTAGGGAAAAATCCAGAACAATGAATACAAAGGAATATAAACCGACACCCTGGTATAAACCACACAGGCATGGACAACCTGTGAACAGCAAACTCTTATGCCAGGGGTTCCCATGTGAAGATCCAATTGATTTCCTCTTTTGTTTTATTTGTTTATTATTTTTTTTACAAATGAATATTATGAATATAGCTCCAACTATGAAAATTTTGTGTGCTGCTATTTTCACTGGGAAACATTTAAATGAAGAGTGTATATCTTATTTTCGTCTTTTTTTTTGTGCTGCTCCTCCTAGCGTCAGAGTTCAGCAATAAAAATGGACAAATTTCTCTGTCCATCTGCGTCCATCGTCTATTTCCACGACAATATTGACTGACTCCGACTCAGTGGAACAACAGAAGACATGAATACAACCAGTCTTACCAAATTTATAAAGCTGCCATACAATACCACAAAAAATGATTAAAATTAGATTCTAGTAAAAGGACATTTTATCATTTCTTCTCCTCTTTCAGCACACCTCACCTCACCTCAATATCCCTGACCTCAGAGTAAGCTAGCTATCTTTCAAATAGAAATGTAAATAAACTAAGAGATGAATTCACTGACGGTTAAATATGGAATCGTAACAATGACCCTGTTGGCCTTTTGTGAACGCTATTACAGCGCACATACTACATAGAAATATTATTTGACATCAAATAACGCTTTGTGCAGTAATTGCACTGCAGTGATGTTCGTACCCGTTTCATGTTAACCATCCACAAATAAAGGATTTGGAACTGGAAAATATTCCAGCCGGGTTCTGATGCGAAATCCACCCCGAGCTACACCTCTGACTCACATAATTACTTCTCTATTATTCCTACAGGATGTCTTCCATAATGAGAAACCTCGACCCCCATGTTCACGTTTTGAGGCTCACATGAGGGCGTGTCCCGGCCTGATCAGACCCCAGTATTTCCCACGCCCACACCGACTATCAGGATCTCCAGGGAAGAGTCTCCGTGTTCCAAAACCGCCAAGAAAGCGAGGTGAGATACATTGACGTCCTGGGTTTAAATGTTTACAAAAGTCTTTGAAAGATCTTCAGTGCACCAAACCTCTCAAATACAGTCCCAAGCTTCCCATCTTGAATCTTAAATAAATAGCAGGCTCTAATACGTTACCGTTTCTATAGTAACATTTTACACATGGGCTTGTATGCTGGACACTCAACATAAACATGTTTAAAAAAAAAAAAAAAGAAAAACATGCATATTGACAGGATGACGTTCTCTGTAAGGAGACGTTTATCTCACATTTATGGAAGGAGTCTCCAGTGTCAGCGCTTTGTAAAGCTGTAACTTTGTATTTTCTAACTGCAAAATAACATACATTTCTATATGCTTCTATATGGTGTAAATATAAGTGAAATACATACAGTAAATGGAAATATACAGTATAAGGTTGTTATATAATTCAGCATTTGGCCATATATGTGACTTCTGTATGGGATTCAAAAATATACATGAAAACATCATATATGTTGCTATGTGCATAAGTATATGCCCAGGAGACTCTAATATTCCTCTGCCCAGGCTTGATGTAATGATGTAAAGGTATTTGTGCAGCCTCGGCCGTTAGAACCCTGCGGAACTGTGTGTTTGAGTGCAAGCTGGCGAGAGAGCAGAGATTGGGGCATTGCTCTACACCACGGGCCAAAACTAATTATACAGCCATATGGTGCTTGGAGGCCCTCACAATCGACCACGACCTGCCTTCAGCTCCCCAAGGAGTGTGTGTGTGTGTGTGTGTGTGTGTGCAGGAGGGAGGGCTGTAACAGGGTGCTATGACACATGTCGTTCACACACAGAGGGGCACTCACACTTGTGGTGTGTGACTGTGACAGATGGAGAAGCCAAGGGTATTGTGCATAGGGCAGTGCAGAAATGTGGGCTCCAACCATCCATCCATCTATACACATCTCCATCCATCTATCACTCTAACTCTTGCTGCTTTGACTCTTCACTGAGACAGAGTGACTGGAACTAGTGTGCTCTGCATGGCTGTTCTACAAAGATGAGGCCATCATATATGAAGTTAGAGCATTTCAGGATCCAGTGATCAGATTTATGAGATGGACAAATGAGAATAAGTAAAAATATCAAAAGAATCAATAAAAAACACCACTGTGTTGTATGAGAGCATATATTTATCATATCCGGACATTTGAAATCCCATCGAGGCAGCTGAGAGTCACAAATGAAAGCTCATTTGTTTGCTTTCGCTGTCACTCTGACCATAATTAGTTTGTTGGGGGTGTCCAATTATGAGAATGAGTTCCTTCATATAGTGATCACAAGTGGTCATTACCATATCTTAGAGCCTCTGCATACTAAGTTGGGAACTAGACAGCTGCTTCTGGAAAAGCAGTAGCATTTTGAGAGGGGTGTCCAGGATGAATCTGGAGGGTAGGGGGCTCCCAGCAGGCAAAAGGCTGTTTGCTCTGTGTCTCAGCGGAGTGGCGAAGAGAAATGTCAGCGCCCCGGCCTCATCCCTCTCCCTTTTAGCTGGAAATGATGATGAATACGCTTTCTGCCTGACCCTCGCCAAGGACTCCCATGATAATTATTCAGGACCTCTCTTTGTGCACCCTCAACAATGCCTTTCATTAAGGCGGTGTGTGTGTGTGCGTGTGTGATGTCTTGTGCTGGACAGCCTGTGGGACGGCCAAGCGGTCCATCTCCGCATGAGACAGCTGGAGTCGGAGTCTGATACGCTATTTATTCCCTGTCCATTCTGCTTGAAGCATTTCTTTGGAGAAACTCTAGCACCTTTTGTTTTCTGTTCTGCAATTATTACTGTTTTTGGTCCAAAGCCAGAATTCCTCCATAAGCTAATGCATTCATTATCAAATGACTTATTAGTGTCTTTCTGTCTTTTCAGAAACTCAGAGAAAGCAGAACTCCCTAAGGCACTTCTCTGTGGTCCTTCCCAGTGTGCCAGCATCTCCACATCCAAGCGTGGCTTCTCCAGACCCTGTGCTCTCTTCAACACCATCTGTCCACTCAGGGAGAAACCCAGACGAGTTCCCATCTTTCCCTGGTCACTCTCCAAGCTCAGAACACACCACAATAAAACAAGAAGATGTAGTAAGTCATAGAGATGTTACTTTGACTGGGCCCTCCTCCCCACAAATCGACTATGAGGACTATGAAGAGCCTAAAGGGGAAGCAGTGAGACCAATGACGATGACTCCTGGCACCCCATCAACCCCTGTGACTCCTCTGACACCAATGACCCCTTTGACCCCAGATTCTCTTTCAGATCTGAGTCGTCCAGCGTCCAGTCAGTTCAGCTATAGCACCAACCTGAACAGCAGCCTTTCCAATGGACCTTCAGGTACATCCTCTTGAACCATCTCTAGATCAATCATTGTAAAATACTTGTGCACTTTCAATAACATCCTGGTGAGATATCACTGATTTTGCCCATAGAAGCCTTTCTGTACCATTCGGTCAATTAGAAATTGAGTTTCCTTATGTTTCCTTTAGTGTTTCCTTTATGGTTTCTGGAAAGCAAGTATTGGCAGAGAGATGAACAATAGTAGTGTTATTTTTAAATGACTTAGTGTTACAAAAGTAACAAAAATCTCATCAGGTCCATCCTCTACACATTGTAAAGCACTTTTATTTGAATCACATTTTTATCATTTTATCACACTTATCCCTGAAGAGCACCAGATTTGTTAATGTAAATGATGAACTGTTGATAAGCACTTGAATGTTTGTTTCTCTACTACTTCTAGTAAATCAGAGTGACGACTCTGATGGTGATGAAGGAGATACTGAGGATGATGATGCTATTAACAGGGATGACCTAGAGGCCTGCTCTTCATCCTTGTCTGATCTTTGCTTCAGCTCTCTTGATGGAGCATTCTTGGCCTCCCGCTCTCCCCCAACCTCTACTCAATCATCTCTCTCCAAAAACCTGAGTTTCCATAGCCAAGAACCTCAGAATACCAGGCCTCCAGAAACCTTAAAGGAAAATCCAATTATCCAGGTCAAAGACCCTATAGTGAGGGAAACTTCACACCCTAACCAACTCACAGATATGGGTGATGATGGAGCTCCAAGCCCTTGCCCTGCATATCCGGACTCTCAATCCAGAATGGCATCTGCTTCTCCGCTGGATGTTCGCTCTGACTGGAAGACCTGCCGCTGGCCTATACTTCCTCCGATTACGCCTCAGAGAGGTGAACATCTCTAGCTTAACCAGTACTGTCCCTACATATATGACTTTCATACTGTGTCATTGTGAACCTGTATGTCTTGATCCTCTGCTGAACTTGTGTGTATTCATAGACACACTAAGGGGAGGATTGTGCCAAGCGTAACTAAACATTCAGACACAAAAGGGAGAAAAATCATTCAATGCAGTGCTACATCACGGTTTTGTCCACTACCACCATGTCACAAATATCATGGGGAGGGCTTTTCTTTTTTGTTCTTTATGAAAATTGTGGGTTTGAGGGATTTTCTTTAAGAAGACTTGAGCTGGTACTATTTGAATCCCCAGTTTGAATCAAAGCTGCAAGTCCTCTACAATAGGAAAGCTTGAGGAGGGGGGACTATAAGAGGTAGCCACGGCCCCTTATACATCTCTTCAATCCCCAGGCTCCGGCATTCCCTCTTTTCTGCCTTTTTCCCTTCCCTCAGTCTCTTTTTCTTCTCCTGTTGAAAGAAGGATCGTGTGGAGCAAGTAGTCATAAATCCACACTGACCGCCACCCCGCTGACAGGAGAACAGTGTGCGAGTGTCAGCTATTGGCGTACCTCTCGGACGCCCTCCTCGCACTAATTTACCGTTCCCGATCGGGATAAAGAGCCGGGCCCGTTGATGTCTGACTCAAGTCTGGGACTTTCTGAAAGAGCAGGACAATTGTGAACTTGTGATGGGAATTTGCCCCTTTCAGAGCAGGCTGTCCACTGTTCTTTGTGTAGTTTTTTTTTTTTTTGGAGTTGGAAGAATGGTCACTTGTAGCCCGGTGACACATTCCTCTTCAAAAATATCAAAATTATAACAACTGATGAAGATAAGTAATGGTAATTTTAAAGATACTATACAGATTTAAGTTAGAATGTAAGTAAAATTGTAATGCAAGAAATTTCTAGAAAAAGACCAGAAGACAAAATCTGGCAAAGGCATGAGTGTCCATGCCCGGAGGGTGGAAGTGGCCGACCTTTTTCTCTCTTGCCACCCCTGTGTGTGTGTGTGTGTGTGTATGTTTGGGTGGGTGGCTGGGTGCTCAGTTTGTGTGCTAGTGTGTATCCTCTCTAAGACAGACTCTAGGGGTCTTTGTGTTGCCCCTGGACTCTCTTTCCCAATGCCATGGCCCGACAGTCAGTGACCGACCCCGGCGTGACCTCTTTCAGTGTCCCCTCCAGCGTGTAACTGTCCTTGACAATGAGAGGGACCCCCATCGCTCTGAATCCCCCTGCCACACACGCTGACCCTGACAGCCACACTGTGTGGCCAACAAGAAAGACAGAAGAAGAGACAGAGAGAAAGAGGAAACATTGTATGGATGTGTATGGGTCTATCCAAAATGACCCTTTGACCCTCTATAGCTCATACACAAACATACTACACACATAAAGGGGGACATGCACACACTCAAGCCAGATGCCCCTCACTAGCACATAGTGAAATGGTCTTGAGGAGCAGTTAGCTAAAGATGATTGCCAGCTTGACAACAACAATATGTTTTGAAGCATCAGGGTCCTCTCTTGTGTGTTTTGAGTGGTGAGGCTTGCTTTTGAAAAATAACAGAATGATGAATGTGTGTGGGTGAGTCTGTATAGGATATTTATGTCTGTGGTAGGTTGCACCCTTTTTATTAGTCTAAGTAGCTATAGGTTGTATGTAGAGTAAAAAAATAATTAGCAAGACGCAAAGAAAACATTTGTTAGACGTGTGCCTAGGACATCCAGATCATGACTGTTCCCTGCCACCCCGTCCATTTATAGAAAAGGACCACCACTGGGGAATGATGTACCACTTGTAGCACTGACTCTGACAATACACACTGTGCACTGAAAAGTCTCCAAGTGTACATCTACAAGGTTGACCAACAGTATAAGGGTTTAATAAAGTGCCAGTAAGTGTACCAATGTTAAAAAAAAAAACAAAAAAAAAATAACACTGCTGTGCCTGATACACTAGTACCAGCACCACACACTCTTATACATGTACAGAAGCAAGGTCATTAGATGTTCTGATTTGGGTTGTTTCAGGTAGCCAAGGGTCAAGAGCATCTCACAGTTCCCCAATAAGCTGTTCTCAATCTGACATGTTTGCTGAGCTGGAGGCTGCAGCACCTCGGAGTGTGTCCTGTCAGTCCTTGGATCATGCTGACTGTAGTGACATGGAAATCACCTCACCTAAAACAGGTAGACTTGTCCCAACCATAGGTACACCTACCACAAGTTGACTCCTTAAACTTGCCTAAAACAGGTAGATTTATACAAACCATCATTACACCATCACCTCATTAAACACAGGTAGATCTAAACCATAGATACATGTTCACCTCACCTACCACTGGTAAACTTACCCAAACCATTATTACACAATCACCTCACCAACACAAGTAGATGTATCCAAACCATAGACACACCTTCACCTCACCTATTACAGGTAGTCTCATCCAAACTACTGATACAGCTTCATATCATCTACCACTGTTAGACTTCTTTAATCCATGGATACATCTTCAAATCACCTACCATTGTTAGGCTTATTTAACCCATAGATACAAGTAAACTTATCCAAACCATGTGTTATCCATCAGGTGTGATGGGAGCAAGTGAACATCATGAGAATCAGGCCTTCAGTGCTGGAGGACTCCAGCACTACACTCTTTAAAAAGAAGTTCCTCACAGCTTTCTTAGCGCCTCAACTGGGGTTCTCCTTGCAACATTCTCTGAAAGGTTGTAGTTTAACATGCAGTAGAATCTTCAAGGGGTCTCCTGGAGGGAGAAATCAAAGAACTATTTATGATATATCATGCTACTTGCTATCATGTCACCTACTTAGCATTTAAGCAGCTAAATATTCCTAAAATGTTACTATCAATATACAATGTCAAATCCAAAAACATACGTTTGCTTCCTCTTTTAACACATTTAAGCTAAGCTAAAGTTTTTTTGGCTGTTGCTTTTGATAAGAATCACAGCCTACAGTGCTAAAAATCCTGTGCTTTTGTTTAAACCTCGTTACCTGCATCTGCTCTAGTCATAATGCCAGTAATATAGTCGAATGCTAACATTGTTTTAAATCTGTTTGTTGTTCTTATTTTAATCCTCACCAAAAATCCCCCAGATTGTATTTGTTCAAGAGAGTGTGACTTTGGTTAGTGATTCATGAAGAAGGGCTTTACCTGGACTGAGTTCTCCCTCAGGATTTCCTCCTGATCCCTAACAAGGTGTTAGAAGGTGTTTAACTGACTTAACAGTCTGACCCCATGACATGACCTCCTGACCACCCTGCTTGTTTAAAATCATACTCCCTCTCTCTCTCTCCCTCTCTCTCTCTTTCTCTCTCTCTCTCTCTCTATGCAAGAGTTTTTAAGTAGAATTTGGCTACAATATTTGAAAGTTCTCAGGTTCAGAATATTTGTTTCCAAGTAGACCCAAGACTTCTTAGTAATCCAGTGAACCCTCAAAGAACCCATAAAGAACCACTTTTTGACTGTAAATTGAAGCCTCTAAGCTTACTCTCTGTATGAGATATAGGAATTTTAAACTTAGATTCTGGTATTAGCTTTGTATGTAGCTTTTTGGTGTACTGTCATTCCATGTAAGCTTAAGTTTAATTTACCAAGGTGCACTTACCTTTGGCAAAAACTTTGGAAATGTCTTAAAGGTCAAAACAGGTTAAATACAGAACCTCAAAAACATCAGCACATCAGCTGATTCATAAGTGTCATAAAGTAATGATACTTATTTCTACTACACCTTATAATGTGTCTAATTTCCACGTATGGCTGTGTAGTTCTTTGAGCACATCTGGAACATCTGTGTGTACGTTTTTTGAAATTGTTACTTGTGTTTTTTTTCAGTGACAACACAACCATTTCTAAAACGATCTTTCTGCAGTTGCGGTCTACTCTAAATCTGTGGATTGTCTATTGGTTTTAGACAAATATGCTTTTAACAAACTTTTGTATTAAAGTATTCGCTGTCTTTTATTACAGTAGCAAATAATGAAGGGTTTAATATTACTGAACTGAAAGTGAGCATCATCACTCTCATTCTTCTCTTCACACCTTGATACTGTTTCCAAACACACACGAACACACACGCCAAAATACAAACACACACGCACACTTTCTGCCTTAACGAGGTGAAAACAGTAGCCTGAGGTGAAAATGTCACTCACACTAATCCCTCCTCGGTCAGAGCGACACTCTTGTGTGCTAAGGCTCTCTTTGATTGACATGCCACGCCCTGTAAAGAGAAGGCAGGTGATTTGCTCACCTTCGCACCCCAGGGAGCGACTGTTAGCTTGGGAGACTTTAAATGTTTTTACACCTTTAAAAAAACATGTATTTATTGTCTGCATTTAAGCAAAACAAATGGTTTCCATGAAGCTGTATTATAATGAACATGCCAGAGGTCAGACATGATTATACAGGAGCACAAGAATGATTCTATATTTCTGTAACAGTCACAGCGATAAAAAAAATTTGCAGTTGCATATGTTTATATATTTATAAGTTGTATATATTTGTAGTCTGCATAATGTACTAGTATACACTGATCAGCCATAACATTAAAACCACCTGCCTAATATTGTGTAGGTCCTCCTTGTGCCACCAAATCAGTTCTGACCCGTCGAGGCATGGACTCCACAAGACCTCTGAAGGTGTGCTGTTGTATCTGGCACCAAGACGTTAGTAGCAGATCCTTTAAGTCCTGTAAGTTGTGAGGTGGGGCCTCCATGGATTGGACTTCTTTGTCCAGCACATCCTACAGATGCTCGATTGGATTGAGATCTGGGGAATTTGGAGGCCAAGTCAACACCTTGAACTCTTTGTCATGTTCGTCAAACCATTCCTGAACACTTTTTGCAGTGTGGCAGGGCGCATTATCCTGCTGAATACAGCTGCCATGAAGGGGTGTACTTGCAACAATGTTCAGGTAGGTGGTACATTGCAAAGTAACATCCACATGAATGCCAGGACCCAAGGTTTCCCAGCAGAACATTGCCCAAAGCATCACACTGCCTCCACTGGCTTGCCTTCTTCCCACAGTGCATCCTGATGACAGGGGTCAGCATGAGCACTCTGACCGGTCTGTAGCGTTGCAGCCCCATGCGCAGCGATGCACTGTGTGTTCTGACTCCTTTCCATCATAGCCAGCATTAACTTTTTCAGGAATTTTTGCTACAGTAGCTCTTCTGTGTGATTGGACCGGACGGGCTAGCCTTTACTTCCCACATGCATCAGTGAGCGTTGGGAGCCCATGCCCCTGTCACCAGTTCACTGGTTGTCCTTCCTTGGACCACTTTTGGTACACACTAACCACTGCATACCGGGAACACCCCACAAGACCTGCTGTTTTGGAGATGCTCTGACCCAGTTGTCTAGCCATAACAATTTGGCTTTTGTCAAAGTCTCTCAGATCCTTATGCTTGCCCATTTTTCATGCTTCCAACACATCAACTCCGAAAACTGATTGTTCACTTGTTGCCTAATATATCCCACCTGCTGACAGGTGCCATTGTAACGAGATAACCAGTGTTATTCACTTCACCTCTCAGTGGTTTTTAATGTTATGGATGATATATATATATACATACACACACACACACACACACACACACACCCTTCTGTTGTCCCTATGATGGAACCCTTGAAGGTTCTATGTATAACAACTGGCTGGGTTCTACATAGAACACTTTTAAGAAAGCTAAATATCCCTCAACCACTTGAGAAACTGCTCTTTTTTCTAAGACTGTAGCCTATATCTTTTTAATCTGTTCTTTCTTGTCTATAACATGTGGCAACACGTTGACTCTGTGTTCTCTGTTACAGATCTGAGTCCCGGCCTGGCCGCTCTAACAGTCGGCTGTGACTCTGGTGACCTGGGTTCTCTATCCCGTGTGCAGCTCCTGCTGCTGGAAAGAGGAGCATCTGGGGGTCTAGAACCCCCAGTGGATGCAGAATGGAACAGTCCAATAGAGGAGAGAGGAGACTATGAACCTGGGCTTCAAGTCTGGAGCTTGGGCATTCCCCAACATTATCAGTGCACAGGTAAAGAGCATATCATATAGCCTGCTGTGCAACACCTGCCTGGTGCAGGGGTGGATATGGGACACTGATAGACACTAGTGTGCGTGTGTGTGTGTGTGTGTGTGCTGGCGTGTGCCTGCGTGCACACAGAGCACTCTTTTTCTCATGCGTTTTTTGTGCGTAATTACAGATGGACACGTTCAGCCCATGCTATCTCTGCTCTTTATCTGATCGCAGATTGCCGTGTTTGCATTCAAGACCAACAACAACTTGATTGCCTTTTAATAAAACTCAGAAAAAAAAGCAAGTGGAACAAAAGAAGGGGGAAAAAACCCAGGAGAGAACCGTTGGCGCGGGCAGTGTGAGCATGTTGAAAAAAAAAAAAGGGAAGGGGAAATCTGAACACTAATTGACAGGTGGGTCGGTCGTTGGCTGTCCTTGAGCTGTAATGTCTTTACGGTGTGTGTCTGGGTGTGAGGGAGTGGTCCTGACCCCATCGGCACTGGCTTTGAACTCATGCCGGTGTGCTTCTCATCTGCTCTCAAGCGCGTGCAACAGGGGCCCTTAACCGAAGCCACGCAGCCATAAACGTTACAGTGAGCCATCGCTTGTCTGAAAAAACACACTTTTATGGAGTTATGAAGTAGTTATATTAATCGAGATGAAAGAGCTCTGGTTTATGATTAACCTTGAAAAAAAACCTTGGTTCATCCACATGCCGGGTCGTGTGGATGGATCCTGAGACGTCCCTATTGTACATTGTTCAGACATCCTCAGATAAAGACACTACAAAGGAGGAAAGTTGCTGCGGCAGATTTGAGCTCGTTCTGATCTTCAGTTGAAAGTGTGACACGGTGTTAATGTGTCGCTAAAATCTGGCACAAACACAAACATGTACACGCGCGCTTGGAGAGAACGCATGGAGGCCCTGATTCTTTCAAGGTGTGTTTGCGTTGGGGCGTGTGTGTGTGTGTGTGTGTGTGTGTGTGCACCTGGCATGCTACAGGTAGACAGGTGCTGCTGCGGGTTTGTGTAGCTGCAATTCTATCAGTATTTGCAGAAGGATTATGGAACTCCAACCATGACGAATACATGGCATTACTGGCCCTGGCACGTGCCTCACTTGTTCTCATTCTCTTTTCAGTGCATTAAGCCGTGCCCTCATTGTGTTTTTACAGTAAGGACCAGCTTTCCTGTTTTAAGTGTGTGTCCTGTCTGTGTGCATGTGTGCAGATCCCTATGTACAGGTGAGCAGCAGTGTGTCTCAAAGTGTGAGGCATTTTCCACTTGGCCAAGTGGACATCAGGAGTGGAACTCCGGGGGTAGGCCTCTCACATACACACACACTCACACACACACACACAAAAGAGAGGTGAGGAATCTATTTGTAAACACAACTTTATGACTGCCATCCCTGCAAAGCTAACTGATTGCGAGTGAATGGGGATTTCTGCATGCTGTTGGGCGGCAGGTGTGTGTGTGTGTGTGTGTGTGCGCGTGTGGGTGGGTGTTGTTAATCAGTCACTGGGGGAAGGTGAGGGCACAAGGGTGAGGCCACTGTAGACAATTTCCAAGAGGTTAAACTTCGGAATTGTAGTGTCCAACAAACTCCATAACTCCACTCCGGAGTAAGAGGTTTAATTCCCAGGTTTTTTGCGTTGTAGAGATTAAAGCAGGGGGGAAAGGGCATGGCTCTGAGGCTAAACGGTAGCAGCAAGTGGTAAGATTCAGAGCAATAGATGCACCTGCAGGTGCACGAGTGTATTAAAGGCGTTATTGATCTTTCTCTATTAAGCCTTTGAGAATTTAGCTGGAGAAATGAGCGGCCTGTGAGCCTCCGTCATTTCGGCTCCATCACAATGGAGGTTCCTGGGGGCCGATTATCCAGGGAGCTGCTTCATGCAGAGACGCTATTGTGCTGAACAGATCACACACACACACATACACACACACACACACACACACACCTCATGATCATTAAAGTTGATCCTTCATAAATGTTAACATTATATGTATTTTTGTGTGTGTGTGTGTGTGTGTTTGTATCAAAAGCTGAGTGATGCTGAAGACATCTCGAGATCTTCCTCCTGGTCTCTCAGTTGTGGTTCGAGAGAAAACACGCCCTGTGAGGAAAAAGGTGCACGTCCTGATTTCTTAAAGCCTTTCATAAAAGAATAAACCAACTGCCACAGCACTATAATTCCCATTTAAAAAAAAAAAATAAAGATCAGTAATGAACTTAATGGGTTAGTTTAACAATAAAAAATGAAGAAAAAAAAATTACCTTTTCTCATTAATGATCTGGTCGTAAATATCACCATTTTGAGACATGACGAAGAAAAATCAGTGCTGTAGATCTCTGGATTCTGATTGGTCAGAAGCTGTTGATTCATCGTCTATAACAGCGGCCACGTTATTGTTTCTATAGTAACAACTTGCACAGGGACTTGCACGCTTCACGCAGGTAAATTGCCTGCAGACACTGAGCGGAGTTACTGCTACCACCCTGTTGATTATTTTCCTATAACAGCATGTCCTGAAGTGTTTTATTTCTTTTAAACTACGGCAAAAAATTAAAGAACAGCATGTGATACAACGCATGCCGTCTGTGTTAAATTATATATGACAAGACTACAATAACACGACGCTATGTGTTTGCTTTGAGCGTGCACTCTCAGAGTAAAACTCAGACCACAATGTGAGAAATGTGCCGGTGTTTCTACTGCAAATGCTCCACGTCAGGAGACCACACAGGAAAGGATGTCGCAAATTCAAACATCCGTTCGGAAGAAGTTTAGCTCGTATTAGCGGTAACAATGGCCGACGGAGGAAACAAAAGCTTTGTTACAATTCTACATCTGGTCCATTAGGATATTACAGACACAGCCCTGCTAATAAGGAAATGTTCTGGCACCTTCCCGTTATCTACTAATTTACTCTCAACTAATACAACGACGGAGTTTGGACAACGGTTTTTAACTCTTAGAAATAACCATAATGACTTAACCCTTATCCTGTTTGGGGTCCTGGAGCCTCAAGATCCTTTTATAATAGCTCAAAAAAAACAAAATAAATAAATAAATAAATAACCCCCTAAAAGGGTCAGTTTATTGTTATTATTCACTTTAAAGCATATCACTGAGTAACTACTATGAATTATGTAGTAGCTACAGTACAACTAATAGCAAAGTGTGTACAGTGAATCTGAAGATGTGCAAAATTAAAGAATGACACATGCTTTTTGTCCGGTTATAGTTACGTTTAATGTTGCGGAACATCCACTGAACAAGTTATTTCCAGCTTTGAACAGTCGTCCCGTCACCAGCCTCTCTTTATTTCTCTCGGAAGATACAAATGTCATGTTACTGAAGATGTTGGAAAAAAAATAAAAGAAAGTTAAAGCTTTACCTCTGTGTGTTACAAACCACTGACACTGGAGACTCCTTCCACAAATGTTAAATAATCATCTCCTGTACAAACATTTTTTAAAAAATTCATTTAAATGGCATGTCCATTGTCTTCTTACATAAAATTTCACCACATCAAAAATTATACATTTATATTTATATCTTTTTATTTATTTGTGTCCGCTATACAAGTTCCTGCGAACGCACTGTTACTATAGAAACGATAACAAAGCACGCATTAAAGTAAACCTGTGATTTGCAGCTGCACTAAAGTCAGAGCTGCTGTTATAGAAAATTAATCAACCCCCTCTGATTAATGAGATTCAAGATTCAAGAGATTCAACAGTGCTGTGGTGTAAATGAGCTAATCAGCCAATCAGAAACGAGTGTAGTCGTGTAGTTGTAGGAAAATACAACTAATCTATGATGGAAAATAATCTATGATGGAAATGTGTGCTGCAATTATTGGGTGATATTACATAATGATTTGTGAGTCTTCAGACCAATCAGAATTGAGAATCACACAGCACCGTGATACAAATTACTGTTTACTTATCCTCACTACTTTCTGAACAAGTGCCTGTTGGTGAAATGTTGTGGATCTGGTGATGTTGTGTGATGGAGCAGTTCCTCACCTGTAGCCGTGTGGCTCTTCTCAGTGTCAGTGTTTGGTGTCTCTCTGCCTCCGGTACACTTAATCCCCATAATCCTCCCTGAGAGCAAACTGCCCAGCGCCAGCTCCTTCTCCTCCTGTGTGGCCGTGTCACGTACATAAATGAAATAACGGCTCCAAGGTGGTGTGTTCAGTTCAGTGCAAGAAAGTTCGGACCTCCATTTTACAGTTTATCTACAAAACAGAATCCAGTGTTCGATTAATGCGGCTTTAAATATTACAGCTATTGAATCGGCAGGAATTTTTATTCTCAAGCTCAAAAATTTTATTATTTTATATACATATATGTTTATTTCACTGATTTTGTTATTGTCCTCTTGCAAACACTGCATTATCTGAAGCCATTAAGCTCCACCCACTTTACCAGTGGTAGTACAGTGGTTAAGACGTTGGGCTACTGATCGGAAGGTCATGAGTTCAATCCCCAGCACCGCCAAGCTGCCACTGTTGGGCCCTTGAGCAAGGCCCTTAACCCTCAACTGCTCAGTTGTATAAATGAGATAAATGTAAGTCGCTCTGGATAAGGGCGTCTGCCAAATGCCATAAATGTAAATGTAAATGTTACCATCACATATACGTATCACATATATACCAAACGCCTGAAAAGCGTTTTTCCTGATATATACAGTATGTCAGTTTATGTGCCTTCATGACATACACGTCAATTTTCTTTATAAACCTTATAAACATTACTTGACAGCGTGGAAACATATGTAAATCAAATATACCATCTTTCCCACAATCCGAATGAGTATTTTTCTGTACTTAGAACCAAAAACCTCCATTTCTATATGATCTGAAATGTTCCATATTCATTCCTATCCTTAATTAGAAAGATAAAAAGTTGATCATTGTTGGATTTGTGATAGATTTCATACTGAGACACTGCATAATGACCGTGCATTGTGCTTTCCTGATTAAACATTCAAGAAATTATTTTCCATCAAATCAAATTTCTGTACAAGATTTTCTCTTGAGAGCGTTTTCACAGTGGAACAAATATTTTAACTCTAACATCATGACTTGTCTTTAGGTTTTATTAAGTATGCAAATGTATGTCTACCTCATTTGCATTAATAAATGTATTTTTTAAAAGCAAAAAGTACAAAAGAATACTCAGCAATCAAGTGGCAAAGATTGAGTGTGATATCTATTGTTTTAGAAAGTTACCCTATTCACCTGTAGTGTCTTAAAACAGAAGGCACATCTTTACTTTAAATCTTATTTAAGGCATGAGTGACACGTCTGACAGAAACGATCCACCTTCGACAGACCTGAAGAAACAAACTTCAAAAATATGCGCGAATATAAGACTATATACGGTATAAGAAGAGTGAAAGAAATTCACCAAAACAATAAAAAGTATCTGATATTTCATTCATAGATTCAGAAACATACGTGGTTTTTTTACTTGTAATAAAGGAATAACCGGGAACAAAAGGAAACCACATTAAATGACTTTTTTAGAGTAAGGGTGTGCAAACTTTTGCACTCAGCTGTAGCTTGAGACATGCGAAGACCACTTACTTTCTTCCACTTTTGCTAATGTCTCTGCCTGGCTCGTTTGTCTCTGTGACACTCTTATTTCATGTTTTTTTTTTTTTTTAAGTTTACACACACTCCAAAGCTTTCCTCCACTTGACTCTTGTGTAACCTGGATACGAAGTGAAGTGGAGGCAGGCATCAGTCACCGTGCTGTGGGTTTAATGTCCCATGTGGCTCACACACACATTTATCTCCATTAGACAGCCAGTTTTGCACATCTACAAAGCGTGAGCTACGCTCACCCAAGCCGAGACACAAGGACACACAGGACGGCTTAGCGTTTTTAACACTTTACCTTTAACCCTGTGTCATAAGACTGACATTAACGTATCGTAAATGTGCCATGGACGACTAGCATGATCACTGTCATGACGTGTTATGATATATGATATATAATGTATTTACTGCATGTCTTATAGATGTTATAACACATTAGTGTTAGAGTCTTTGGCTGCATTATAAACGGCGTCTCATCACATTTATTATATTACAGTATAAACATACTCTAGGACAACTAGTGATTTTTAGCTTGTAATAAATAAGAAATAATGCAAACTGTGTTGTGCTGTTATAGGAAAATAATCAACGATGGCGTGGTGTCGTGAAGTGTAGTTACTGTTACCACCCTTAAGTTGATTATTTTCCAATAGCAACACTGCGAAGTGTTTTATTCCTCTTATACCACAGCATTTTGCCAGTGATTACAATTGATTTATTTAGTAAAGAGTAGGGACATGTCATAATATTTATCGGTTTATAGTTTTAATTTTACATTAAATACATTTAATTTTGTAGAATGTCTGCACTTACGTTATGGCAGCTGTAAACAGTCAAGAACCCCCCCACCCACACACACATACACACCCCAAAAAAAAACAAAAAAACACGACAACTTCAAGTTACAGCTTTACTCCTGACTGTTACAAAGCACTGACACTGGAGACTCCTTCCAAAATTCGGAAATAAGTGTCTCCTTACAGAACTCATATCAACAATTACGCATGTAAAAATAGTGTGTCCGCCGTACAAGTCCCTGTATAAAGGATAATACGATTAATATAAACCTGTGATTTGTAGCTGCACTACTGTCAGCGTAACTGTTATAGAAAATGAATCAACACCTTTTGACCAATCAGAATCCAGAATTCATAAGATATATAAAATGAAAATCTAATCAGCTCATCAGAAATGTACTATTCCATGTGGCCATGTTATGATGGGTTTCATAAAGTATGTGTTCAAAAATCTGTCGAAAAATTAGCTGTCATGACATCCGGGAGCTGTCACGTTATCATGTCATGACGAGACGTGGCATCTTCAACGACATGCTTATGACATGATTATGTCAGTCTTATAATGCAGGGTTCAACTACTACTGCCTATGAGTTTAATTTACATAGTGTTTATTTGTCTATTATTGTTGCCTTCTGCACTTACAGCGCAATCAGGAGGAAGTGACCTCATCAGCGACACCAATCTCCACCTGATCGCACAGCCAATCGGTGAGTGATGTTCTTCTGTGAACCTTACAGTGAGACACTTACCTCCAATAAGGCGTTAATGGAAACGTCTTTCCTTTACACCTCGCCTTTTACGAGCCAAGCTGTATCTACAACCGTTAAAAAAGTAGCAGCTTTCTTTTGTCCAAAATAACAGCCCAAGACAAGAAAAGCTGGAATCAGGGAGGTGATTATCGCAAACAGAGGTGCTCTGCGTGAAAGAGATGTCACTGATGTAACCTTGGAGATTGTGTGTGTGTGTGTGTGTTTGTGTGTGTGTGCGTTTTGGCACAATGACCCTCCTGGAGTCCAAAGATGTGGTCACTCACAGGGTCAGGGTGGGGTCACGGTGGGGTCACGCCATCAGCCACTGGGCTTTGAAGACGCTCCCAAAACAGTGGACATGAGATTACTGGGTCCTGCTGAGAGGAAGATGTGTGTGTGTGTGTGTGTGTTATCACTGGTGCAAACATTATTACAGGAATTGAATTGTACATACTCGAGCCCGACAACTCAATCTGTGGCTGACATCCTGAGCGAGCAATTCTGAGTTTAAAATCAAAACCTCAAACATGTAATATTAAACCAATAAAATAATCGATAGTCTATGAAAATAATTTGTTGATATTTTAATTATTTACTTTATTTATTAATGCACGAGCACAGGAACTTTACCTCTTTACCCTCATTTTAAAAAAAAAAAGCTGAGATTTATGAGTATACATGGATTTTCAATCTTGAAACCATGTCCTCTTGCTATCTGAAACACTCTAATATCACTAACATTAGCTAATTTTTCTAGCCAGCTAGCTAACTGGAAAAAAACTAGCTAGCTAGCTAATTTGTCACAGGTAGACACAAGTGGGATGTCAGTTTCTGAGACTTGAATTTGTAGTTACTTTCTCACTGATTTGTTTATTAATTCATTAACAGCAGCAAAACTATAAAAATACAGCATGATAGTCACAATTTTCAACATCACTAACATTAGCTAAATTAGCAAGCTAGCTAATTTATCTCAGATAAACATGAGTGGGATTTTAGTGTTCGAGTCTCAGTTTGTATAGTTATATTCTTAGTGATTTACTGATTTAATTTAAAAGCAGCCAAACTTGAAAAATATACTGCAAGCATTTCAATTTGTTTCATCACCAACTTTAGCTAACTTAACTAGCCAGTTAGCTAACTGCTAGTAATCTAGCTATCATTTGTCACATATGGACACTTGTGGGATTTCAGTATTTGCATCATCATTTTCTCAGCCAGGGGGTACGGTGGCTTAGTGGTTAGCACTGTTGCCTCGCACCTCCGGGCGGGGTTGGGGGTTTGGATCCTGTCTCTGCCCTATGTACATGGAGTTTACATGTTCTCCCATGCTTCGGGGGTTTCCTTCAGATACTCCGGTTTCCTCCCCCAGTCCAAAGACATGCGTTGTAGGCTGATTAGCATTTCCAAATTGTGTGTGAGTGTGTGCACGATTGTGGCCTGTGCTGGGTTGGTACACCATCCAGGGTGTTCCCTGCCTTGTGCCCCAATCCCCCTGGGATAGGCTTCAGGCCCCCCCCCGCAACCCTGTGTAGGATAAGCGGTATGGAAGACGGATGGATGGATTTTCTCACCCATGCAAATCTGTTAAAATATAATGTTACTATAACAACCACGATTTGAGTAAGTTAGCTGGCTAGCTAGCTTAACACTCAGGGTCTATGGCTTAAAGTGTTTGGGTTCCACGTTGTCATCCTGACTTAAAGTTTCCTGGTTGCCAACCGAGAGTAAAGATTCAAAGCATGAAGTTTATTTATTGACATCAATAACTGAACTCATTTTATTTAAATTGAATTCCTGTTTTTAAATGGAAAAAAATTGGCAGAGTTAGTCACCTAAAGATGTCATATTTGAGATAAATGTTGCTTTAAAGGTGAAAATAGACTCTTAGAACCAATGTCATCTGTTACATGACTTTACATCACAGCACTCTTGAATTCTCATTTCTGATTGGTCAGAAGGTGTCGATTAATTTTCTAGAACAGCAGCCCTGACAGTAGCGCAGCTGCAAATCGCAGGTTTGTACTAATGCATTCCTTCTAATACAGTATCGTTTCTATAGCAACAACTTACATAGGGACTTGGACCACATAAAAAAGCATGTTTAATCATCGATATGGTGAAGTTTTTTGTAAGGAGATGTTTATTTAACATTTATGGAAGGAGTCTCCAGTGTCAGTGCTTTGTAATAGACAGAGGTAAAGCTGAAATTTACATCTTCAGGACTGAGGAGTTTACTTCTTGGTAAAAAGACAAGAATTCTTTTTTTTTTAACCTTATTACCTTTAAGAGAGACTAAAAGAGAGGCTGGTGAGGGAACGACTGTTTATAGCTGCTATAACATAAGCGAGAACAATCTTGAAGCTGGTCTAAAAATGATCATAGTTTTTATATTGTTAGAAAGACTACATATGCAGAGATTTGAAACTACGATGCATGGCTGTGAGCTCTCGGCCTGGCCTTTTGTCCTCTGGCCTCATCCCGAATGCATTGCTGCCCTAATCCCTACTCGCAATGGTTCGGCTACTGTTGCCGTTCTCCTTTCGCTTCGCCTTGAGTCTTTTCCCTTCTTGTCTTTAGCATTCAGCTGTAACTGAAGATGTCACCGAGGCCTATGAATGTCACCCATGGTCCAGAGCCGACAAAGGCTTACTAAGCTGGACTGACCCTTCGGGATTGTTCCGGAAGACACCGGGCCACTGTGAGAACAGATTAGGGGCGTGAATGAGTGAGACGGAGAAGGAGAGATTAGCCATGTTCGGGACACCATTTCACCACTCACCCCCACCACACCACCATGCCTCCAATCTAGGACCACACACTGACACTGTGGCCATGCCGCCATTGTCTCAGCATTTAAAGAGAAAAGAAAAACAGTCGCAAAAGGATCAGCGACTATTGTCTGGTGGAAAATCCTCTATCGTTTGGACAGCGCTAAAATCCGGATACCGGCGCTTTGATTGGCACTTGACAGCACCAGCAGAAAAGGATGATGTGTTGGGAAACGGGAGTCCAAAAGGGACAATCGTAGCAATGAATAATAATTGAGGAGGGATTTTCTCTTTCTTCCTCTAGCACTCCCGGCTATTCTTCAGGCTCTGGGTGGCAGGAGCGGCCGGCTGATTGGGTCATCGCCGCTCATCCCTTTCTCAAACACACAAAGAAAAGAGATACACGGCTGACCTTCTTGCTTCACTCTGGTCGACTGGTGGTGGGGATTTCCACCCAAGAAAGCAAGCAGTGTGTGTGTGTGTGTGTGTGTGTGTGTGTGTGCTTTGCCCTTGGTGGCCTTGCAATCTCAGAGGAGGGTTAGATGGAGGATTTGACTCTGCCACTCTCAGCCAAATCCAACTATCTGCCTCTTTCAGACAGACTGGTTGATATGGTAACCTAGTGTGTGTGTGTGTGTGTGTGTGTGTTTAAGATGGTTTCTAAGCAGGTCGATGCCTTGTCTCCAGCTTTGACCATTCACTAATCAGTGTTGTGCACTAGAGGATTAGGTTGTGTTAGAACTGGAGATAGGACTGGCTGAATGCAATCAGTTGGCCTCGTAAAAAAAAAAAAGACACACACACACACACACATACACACACGGGTTTGAAGGGGTCCAAACACCAAACATTTTATTCTCTGGAAAGTATTTTCTGGTCTGTTCTTTAAAACATCAGCACCTGATAAAGATACAATACACTGTTCTATAATAATAATAATAATAATAATAATAATAATAATAATGGCAATACATGCATAGAATTAAACAGTTCTCTCAGTTTCACTGTAGTGCTATTTCGTAAAGAAATCAGCTAAAGCAGCTAAAATGTTTTTTTTTTTGCTACTTATCTACTAATTATAATCGTTTCTGAGAACTAAGACTTATTTTGCATAATGTTTAATCGCTCGTTGTCATGTAGCAAAGTATCATCAGAACATCACCAGTGTGCGATGTATGAACCTGTGCAGAGAAGAATTACAGAGACATCAGAGGAGCAGAGGAGCGTAACTGAGTCCTGACCGCGAGCTCGGTCATGAAAGAAAAGCTGCTTAATGAGACATGCCTCTGTCCATTACACGTCCTAATATTTACATAGACAAATGATGACAATTGTCGGCATTTTGAATGAAAGCAGCAACGGGACATCACTCGGGTTAATGGCGTGGAACGTTGATGCAGGACTGAAGGAGATACCAAGGGCTTGAGCTTTAATGACTTCAATGGCTATAAACAGAGCACAATGTAAAAAATGACAAGTGAGTTTTATACTGAAGGGTGTAACTACAGGCATATCTTAGGAATAAAGATGGCTGTCATTAAGACATGACATCGTTAACTGGTTTGCATTTTCAATGCAATTTGTATATATATATATATATATATATATACGTGTGTGTGTGTGTATATATACAGTCAGGTCCCGAAGTATTTGGACAATGACCGAGTTTTTGTGATTTTGCCTTTATACACTACCAAGAGAAAGTGAAGTGAAGTGAAGTGAAGTGACTTGTGGCCAAGTATGGTGACACATACTCGGAATTTGTGCTCTGCATTTAACCCATCCAAGTGCACAGACAGTAGTGAACACACACACACCCGGAGCAGTGGACTGCGGCGCCCGGGGAGCAGTTGGGGGTTCGGTGCCTTGCTCAAGGGTGTCACCTCAGTCGTGGTATTGAGAGTGGAAGAGAGCGCTGGTCATTCACTCCCCCCACCTACAATCCCTGCTGGACCTGAGACTCAAACCCATGACCTTCA